>BQKN01064426.1:171379-193933 GCA_022839385.1 Asparagus kiusianus | reverse complement strand
CATAAAATTCTAAAATTTTAAAATTTATAAACAACAAAAGATGAATTCGAGAGATTACTTTCATGCACCTAAAAATTAAAAATTTACCCAAATTAACCTTAAAGTTACAAAAATTGCAACAAAGTTCGCGGCACCATGGGTCGCCGCGCCTTAGCCGCGGCACTCTATCCTGCCGCGCCTTAGCCGCGACACTTTGTCCTGCCGCGCCAGCATGTGTTGTTTGATGACGTGTAAATTGTTCTTCCATGTTGTTTTGATTGGTATTTGGATGTCTGTAAGTATTTTTTGATGCCTACACAAAGGACTTCTTCAAAATTTTAAAATCGCAAAAAACTCTAAAATTTTAAAGATTCTAACAAGTACACATTAAATCTGAAAATTATTATAGACTACTGATATTTAAGTTTTTCAAAAATTTATCTACAATTTTAATAATCACAAAAATAATGCTTAAATTTTTAGAGTTGTAGGAAATATTTTGACATTAAAAAATTACTACCGACACATGAAACATAGAAGTTACAACTGCCAAACTTAAAAGTAATTTTTAAAAAAATACTCCCAAAGTTTTAAAAATTTTAAATCACACCCTTAAAGTTCAAAACCATAAGAGTTTATTATCCCTTTTTAGCATCTAAAAGTAGTCTAAATTAATACTGGTAAACAAAAGTAAGAAATGATTAAAAATATTCGGTCAAGAAATAAAATTTAAAAAAAATATGATAGTTTTAAAATTATTGTCACCATATAAGTCAAAGTAATTGCATATAATTTTACTAATAAGTTGAAGCAGCAAAAATATATTAGTAACATTTAATTGATAGATGTTTATATCCATAAAAATAATAAAAGACTATAATATAATAGCTTAGCATCGATTGATTATAATTTAGAAATATTAATCTCTGATGTTAGTAATATTTATAAGGTAAAATAATATAATGAATTACATATGGAGAAACTATCAGAATGTTCAAAGATATCATTCAAAAGAATCAAGTTATTTCCATTACAAATGATAAAGCGACAAAATGAATAAAGAAAGCACTGACTGAGTTCCATCGAAGAATAATTAACAACTTTATCTCAATCAAAGAAGAATTCTTCATGGAAGATATAAGAAAAATTAGTAAGTATTCATAAATTTTATACTTTGTCCTTCAAATACTAAAGAAATTAAATATTAATATTATAATCTAAGGTAAATTATTAATGAAAAATACATGTATTTAGTTCAGATCTTTGTGAAAAACGATAGGGATAGAGTAAAAGTAACGTTATTGACATAATAGAAACTCTTATTGGATGCATATCAGAAGAATTCATTGTAGATGAAAAAGAGGTAGCTCCTGATCTTATTTAAGTAATAAATTTGGAACACCAATAATTTTATATATATGAAATTAAAATTTATTCTCATTAAAATAGGGAAAAAAAATCAATGTTTGTATATCAAAAAGTTTGTGTTGAACATCAGAAATACACTTTACTTCTTTGTGAAGTTAAACGAGAAGATCAAAGAATAACAAGCTTAGGAAAGATAACAGTACAAAAAATACAACTCCAGCCTGATGTCACAATCGATGTAAATGATGAAGACACTATTCTAGAATTGCCAAGGAAAAAGATAAAGGGGAAGAAAGAATGATCTTAGCTCAATAAAAAAATAAAATAAAAGGAATAAAAGACAATATTTCTAAATATTTTATAGAATAGTTTAATTGTTTTGAATGAAACTAGGAATCTTTAGAAAGGGGGTTCATGAACTTTTTTAGTACTT
Source organism: Asparagus kiusianus (assembly GCA_022839385.1). Taxonomy (NCBI): domain Eukaryota; kingdom Viridiplantae; phylum Streptophyta; class Magnoliopsida; order Asparagales; family Asparagaceae; genus Asparagus; species Asparagus kiusianus. The sequence goes on along the minus strand of BQKN01064426.1, from coordinate 192,153 downwards.
TTATATGCTTATGTGGATGCTTTTATTATATAAAAGTATACTCTAGAGCTAGCATTAATATTTAGTTTATAATTTTTATGAAGTCTATTAATGATTAGGAATAAATTTTATATTCTATTTTGTATCGTTTTAGCATACTTTTAATTAATCACATTGCCTTATTAGTTTTAAATATTCACTACTTTTCTTGTATAACACTGTTTCAATATTTTTTATTTTCGCAACACTATACTTTCTCAAGTAAAGTTTGGTTTTATATTAGTCCAATAATATAAAAATTTAAATTAGCTTCAGATTATATTTGTATTCTATCAATCAAATATCAGCATGAAAATTTAAGTTAGATATAGCCCATTTAAACAAACATCAAAGAAAATAAATAATCGCAATGATAAATTTTTGAGACAAAAGTAAGCACAAACTATTAAAGTGGAACCGATGAACAAACTTTAGTTAGGGAAAAAATCAAAAAATAGTTAATCATGATATCTAACCACGTGCATTGCACGTGTATAAAACCTAATCATTTTAAATCTAAGACTTGCCGACGTCGCCGTGTTCTCCATGAATAGTTGGGGGAAGTAGCATCTTTGAATTTTGCACAAAGGGGTCAAGATTCGCACTAAGACAAAAATGAGTAGTTCAAGAAGTAGCTAAAGAGGGTATCATTTGAAATCGTTTCGAAACATTATGACATGTTGGTTTGTCATAGCAACGGCATGAACGAAATTACTTTCCGTCTCAAACTTTACAAGGACATCCATAGACCACGCACATGATTAGACATATAGTCAAACATATAGTAATTACACAATTACATGAGTTTTGCATGCGCATAAAAATGTTGAGAACAGTTACTGTAGAGGCAAACACGGCGAGATTGACAATCCACTATTTATCAAGATGTTACAATGAAGATGGAGAAGAGTAGAAACTCTAATCTCTTTCCTTTACAAAGCCAAAACAAATATCAAATTTTCTTGTCAAATATACATAAAGAAACCCTAGACAATCTTTATTTATAGTCGAGTCCAACTAGCCAAACAACTCCGCAATTCGAATCCAAACAGGAGTCCAACTAGCCAAACAACTCCCCAATCCGAATCCAAACAAGACTCAAACACGTCCAAATTACGTGAGACTCATCAGTGTGTTTGGACTCTGTAGTCGACAGAGAGGTCTGGCACTTTGTGGCTCAATATGAGCCACCGACGGGTGGCTTTCAATACAGCCAACTTCACGGTTACAGTGGCATCGAAGGTTGTACACTCGTGTAACTCTACCATGTTTATTTCATTATTAAATTTTCATAAATGAAAGTACGGGGCAAAAACGAAAAATAAAAATAAAAATAATACCATGTCATAAAATGCCATTCAATTAATTGGGACTTTGGAACTACCTTGCAAGTTGTTGTCCCTAGCTCATCCGGAACCTACGGACGCGGTAATCCTGACACCTTATTTATCTAACTCTACGAACTGGTTCTCAAATATTTTTTTGGCTGAGATTCTGCTGAGGACCCTTGAAATTGATGTCATGATCTTGTTTTACCTTTTTTTTTTCTTTTCTCTTTTCCCTCTTTTATTATCTTCTTCAAAAATGTGAGATGGCTACTTTGTCCCATGCACGTTCAGGGCATTTGAAGGGTGAGAAACTTCCAAATTCCCTCCTTTCAATGTTGAAGATGGACGAAGATCATCAATGATGGAGCTACGCACAAGTTCTTGGGGCTTTGTCCCCCTCCCCACAACCACCCCAAAAAAAAAAAAAAATCGAAATTACGTGTGTGTATATATCATCAATTTACATATTTATATCCTTCTTAAAAGCATGACTACATTGCACTTTAGTGTTAGACCCTAGAGGGAGGTGATTAGGGTCTTATGCTAATCTAATCCGATTATATGCCAATTAAAATTAATTAACAAGTTATCATAGCAAGTATGAAATGCAACAATGTATATGAGCTAGGATAAGCAATATGAATAGTGAGATATACCATATATGATAGAAATATATGCAAGGATATATAAACAACACAAGGGTAAACAATCTAAACAAGATAGTGGATGATATAGAAATGAGCAATGCACAATGGCGATATAAGATATGAACATAAATATGAATGAACGCCAAAACACACTCAAACAAGCAATATGATCACGGAGTTCGGACCTTCCGTCCTACGTCTCCGCTCCCCACTCCCGAGGAGAAATCCACTATCACAACCGAGTTTTCTACGCTCACCCGAATAACGTTTACACCTCACAGTGTCGGTTTTCAATGCTCACCAATCAACGTCACTCCTCACACTCGGTTTTCTAGCTCACCGAAAACCTTATAACACTCACAATGTAACAAATATAAATTTGTTCTCTACAATAGATGAGAACTCAATTAAGCACAACTCAATGTTACAATCTCTCACAACCCTAATATACTATGTATGCAAATACAATAAGCTCAAAGTGGGTGTGTGTAACAATGAGATAAATCAAATCTAAACTCAATATAAAACTAGCTTTAATAGAAATGATAATCAACAAATAATTATAAATAAAAGCTAGAGTTGAGTTTAGGAAAACTTCTCTAGATCAAGAGAGAGAGATGGATTGAATGCCCAAAATACAATTGATAATCTCCTCAAGCTCTTATAAAACTTTCTTCATAAACCAAACCCTTAAACAAGCTTAAAATAAGTTTAAACTCTTTTTAAAACCCTTGTTTAAAAACTTCTTTTGCATGCTTAAAAGAGAACAGCAATAGGGTATTTATACCCACTCAAAATCTCAGCAAAAACCCCCAAGCAAAAGTCCAAAAGCCCCAGAAAAAATCGGAATCAGGAAAAATAGAGCCGTTGGGTAACGGTAACTTTCAGAGAGTTTGGCGGTCAACCGTGGCGGTCGACCGCGGGTACTGTAGCAGTGCGTATTAGTTTTGTAAAATCAATTAAAAATAGTAAAACAGCTCCGAAAATTATGATACTTTGTGGGAAGGTTTTAGACATGTAGAATAACATGTTAGAGAAAGAATTTCTAAAAAAGAATTTTCCAGTTGAGAGAAATAAATGTTTGAACACAGATTTACAGTTTCTAAGAAACTGCTGACATACATGATTTTGTAAAATCAATTGGGCACAGTAAATCAACTCCAAAAATAGTAAAATTTTGAGGAAAGTTTCTAAACATGTAGATAAATATGTCAAAGAAAGAATTTATTGAATACCACTTCTCATTTATGAAAACTCATCTGTTTTGTAAAACATGCACGAACATGTGCACGAACAAAAACATGATTTTGTAAATTTCATTAAACATAACAAATCAATTCTAAACTTGATGAAACTTTGTAAAATGTTTGTAAACATAAAAACAAACATGTTAGAAAAGAATTTCTTAAATTGAATTTCCATTTGTGAAAACTCATGTATTTTGCAAGTGTGTCCAAAGCATGAAAACTCAAAACCATGCATGTATATATCTAACTATATATATTCATAGAAACCAAATACGTGTGTGTATATGATATTGAGCTTAAGGTACTTAACACACATAATATAAAATCTAAACTAGATTACCCAAGCTTGATTTTGATCTTCATTGTAGCTCAACTTGGTATACATGCGGATGAAGCTTGAACTTGATCTTTAACTTTGAATTATAAGGCTTCACTCCACTATTCCGCCAACCTCCATTGGATATGATCGTTGAAACTCTATTCCATCCATCCTCCAACTCGTTGTTTGTCTACAATAATTAAGAGAACACAAATACTAGACAAACAACATTAAATATAAATTGTTTGTTTAAACATCATCAAAACAAGAAGGCCAACATTTAGTACCCTATAGGTTTCCCTACTTTGCAAATATATAATATTTATTTGTTTCTATCAGCACTTTATACCCCAAACTCTTTAAAAATTACATTTTACTACCATAATGTCGCACAAAAGGAACTCTCCGAAAATTCTCATTTGACACTCGCATGCTAATTTTAGGACTGTTAACCCTTTAATATTATTGAATTTACCGTTAAACCTATAATAATTCTATTTTAACCAATTTCACTTCTATTTTAAAATAGTATTTTAATAGTTAAGGCTCCGTTTGGACACCATTGTGTTTTACTTGTTTCCATTGTGTTTTTGCTAAAAACAAAATATCATGCGTTTAGAAACCATGATGTTTTTTTAGTTAAATCATCCTCAAACCAAAAATACAACACTTATTTCAAAACACCTTTTAGATGTTTTAAGTTTGGTGTTTTGGTTTTGAGTTTAAGAATGTGCTAATATAGTATCTAATATAATATATTAAATATAATTAATATAGAGTTATTATCAACATGCTTATTATATTATACTATATTATAGTTAATTTAATATATTAGTAATATTTATTAAATAATATAAAATATAATAAATAAAATATCTTTTATAATAATATAATAACATATTAAATACCATTATTTAATATGTGAATAATGTATTATATAATAAATAAACAGTAATACAATATAAATAAACTAATAAAAATAATAAAAGTTATTGATAATAAATACCAATATATTAATGATATAATAATATATTATACAATAGTACAATCACTATAATATTATTAACTTTTTAATAAATAAATTTTAATAAATTAATAATTATAAAGTATTATATAATAGTAACATATTTAATAATAACATAATAATATAATAATATATTGTAAAGTAAATGTAATATAATATATAAAATATTAATATATTATGTAATAAATAATATATTTTATTATAAAGTAAAAATATTTTATTGCTAACAAATGTTAATGTAAAAATAATATATTCATAATATAGTAATATTTATTAATACCATAAATACTAATATATTATTAAAGTACTATTAATAAACTCTAACATATTAAAAACTATAATATATTATATAATATTAAAATATTTATAATATATTAATTTATTAATAACGTACTAGTAATAACATAATATTAACATTATTAATAATAATATATTATATGAATAATAGTACAATATTATATTATATTAATAATAGTATAATATTATGTTAATATTAAAATAATATTAGTATAAAATATTAATATAATATACAACAATAACAAATTGATATACCAAAATAATTAAATATATAATTATTTAAAAATAATATGTAATAATTATAATATAATATAACTCATTAAAGTACAATATAATATTATAATACATTATACAATACTATATTGAATTATATTTAATACTTATAATACTATAATAATATAAACTAAATATTAAAATTTTTTATTTATAATACATTTTATTATAATTAATATATAATATATTAATAATATGTTTAATACTAATGTTATAATGGGTCAAACTAGTGTTGACCAAAAATACTTAACATGATGTTTTGAAAATATTTTAAGGAAAAACAAAACATCATGGTAATAAGAAAAACACAATGGTATCCAAACGAAGCCTTAAAATTCTCTAAAATTGAGTGTTTCATAAGAATTTTCTCTCTTGGAGGTGAAGAATCTCACATTTGCATAACTGCACTATTAAACTGCTAGATTCAAGAACTTTAGGGTGTATAATTGCGAACCCATATAAGTGCTATAAAAAACAAGCGAGGATAAATAAGTGCAAGCTAGAGGAGAAGCCACATAATAAGTACAATCCAGCCTAAAAATATCTCAAAACAATTGAACTAATTATTTATTATTAATGCACATATGTTCCCTGGATTCTTGGCCCTCTAATAAGATAAGAACGCTGTTACGGGGACCTAAAATATGGAACCAATGGGTGGGACTAATGATGTGTCTCTCCCCTATTGGATAATGAGTTGGCAATGAGTTGACACGCATTGGATTAGAGATTGGCCAACCTCCTGTCACCCAACGAAGATCATTAATAATCGCAGCATAAAGAAAAAGAGATGCGTTGGATTAGAGATTGGCCAACCTCCTGTTGGCTTGACTCATTTGTCACTTCCGACCACAATCTGACAATCCATAAAGCTCGGCACATTACGATGTGAACCTTATTTCTTTCCTAAATTTTCACATAGCATCCCGAGACTTTTGGGCCTTACACAAAACCCCGCAACATGTGAACCTTATTTCTTAGAGCATCTCCAACAGCTTCCTCATTTCCCACTTTTGGAGAATTTAGTTAGGTTTTTGGTCCAACCGATTCCCCATCTCATTCCCCAAAATATGGATGGAGGAGAAAAAATAGGGAAGCTTCCCCAAATCTGTAGCATTCTCTAAATTTTTGGAGAAAAAAGAGATTCTTCAAAATGAGGAAGCTGTTGGAGTTGGTGTAAAAATAATTTGAAGAATATAATTTTTTCTTCTCCATTTTGAAGAAAATTTTAGAGAAGCTGTTGGAGATGTCCTAGGGGCTTTCCGAAACTTTATAAAAAAAAGTAAGATTCCAATTAAGAGTCGGATCGATTAATGAGAAAAATTACGAGCTTGTAAAGTTTTTTTTTTTAACTTTTTTATGCTTGAGCCCTAGCTGGACCAAGTCCAGGATCTAGGTAGGGCCTCGGTAGCTGGATCGGATTCTAAGTAAAATGTTATTTTGCATTAAAGTAAGTAACACTTTGTTTTATGATTTACATCACAAACGGATAAATCCAGACAATTTGTCAAACGGATCGGGTATGAACTTCACGTACACGTTCGACACAAACCGGCCCGATTTTTTCCATTGATTTTAAGAGGGGGTTCTGTGAAAATATTTCTTTTAAAGCCACCAATTTTAAAAACTCATGTGAAGCTCATCGGCCTAAGGCTGGCCTCACGCTGACACCCAAACAATGTAAATTGTAGAAGGATTCTAAATTCGGCATTTTTGACTCCACTTCAACTTCTTTTCATTTTTTAAAAAATCTTGCATCCAAACAATGTAAAAGGGAGAAAAACTGAGCAATGACCCACATTTTGACGCGTTTCCCTTAGTTTTCAAAGAAAAAAAAAACACAACTAAACATAATCTAAAGTTGACAGAACTGATGTTCGTTATGAATAATGTGAACGGTTGAGAGGTTTCAATATGACATCCATGATCCTGGTTTTGATTCTGGGAGCTTTGTGACTATCATTTTCTCATTTCCCCCTTAATAAATGTATGTCTTGAAAATTAGATACATATTACTGTTGAAAATATTAAGTGTAAAAATAAATCTATACTATTATATATTTTTCAGTGTGTACGTCTGTGTACATGTCTACATACATACATATAACTCAGTTTGCCCAAAAATCCAATATAATGAATTAAAGGAAAATAACATGCAATCAAAATGATTTTCAATTACGTTTGCATGTAGTTGTTTCCTGAAAAATTTTCCCATGAAAAAACAAAATCAGTATGACTAAAACATAAAAAAATGGTATGCTTATCCATAGTATCTAACTTTTATCTCTATGTTAGATCAAACTGTTGGATTTAATCTAATAAATCTAATTGTGGGCACATATGATTAATCATTGTGTATTGCTATCTTTTAAGGATAACCCACTAAAGTGATCAATTAAGTTGGGTTAATAGGTATTTAAATAAGTCATGGGGTTATATGTGCAGATACCAGGTTGTAATTGTGATTTGTTGAGGGGTCAAATTGCAAAAGTACAATATCTATAAATAAGGGGTTATGGTCCCTAACCTAGGGTTACAACATTCTCTCTTCACCCCCATCTAAAGAGAGAAATTCGGATTTAGAGAAACCCTAAGGTTAGAAGATCATCAAAACCCAAATAAAGATTTCTACTATGGATTCAGGTATAAGCTTCCGCTCTTTTGATTATTCTTTAATCTCTTTGAATTAATCATGGCTATATGGTTTTAAGATCTCAAGTTTTAGATCTAACACAAACACCAAACAACAAAAAAAGTTTAGTTTCTGATAAATTTCTCCTCATAATTTCTTTTCTAGTTCATTACTTTAACGACATAGATCACAATTCTTATTGCCTTAAACATTTGCATATTGACCACTCCAACATCTCAGCTGTGCTAAGCAACAGTGGAAATCTTTGCTTTTATATCTTTGTTTTCATTGTCTATGTATTCTGCTACGGATAATGCTGAACATATCGCTATAATTATACAAATATGTGGTTTTTTATGTGCATGAAAATGCTGAAAATTAAGTTGCTACCAATAAACTACAAATTGTTGGAGTACGGATACGATGAGATTGTACATTGTATAGATAGACTATAGTCTTGTAACTCTACCATGCTTATTTCATTCAATTTTCATAAATCAAACTATAGGACAGAAAACAAAAACTAAAATAATGGGTGAAATATTAGGGGCCAAACGATTTGGTGGTTTACCTCAAGACGTGCTAAATGAAACTTTGAATAACATGTTGTTTCACAATCTTTGTACTTAAATATTATGTATAACTTATCTCTTTAGACGGTTAAACAATGGCGAAATATTAGAAACCCCCTTAACTTTGAATGACCTCGGATAAGCCCCCATGACTTTGAAAATGTTAGAAAGCCTTCGTTAGATCTAGTTTAGAGGTATCAGAAAACCCTTGATATAATCTCAAAGTAAATGGGCTTTTCTGATAAAACCTTAAGGTTAAAGGGAGTTTTTCTTTTAATCGTTCAAAGTTAAGGGGGATTTTATGATATTTAACCTTTAAACTTAAAAATAAGTACATACTTCAGTTTCTTTTATTTTTTATTTTAAAGGCAGATTCAACACGTTTTTGCAATTGTTGAGTAATGGTTATGATTCTTCATGATGATAGTAGAAGAGAAACCTACTCCTTTTTTGACATGAAAGTGAAAGCTTAAAATCACCGTTCATGCAAATAGTAAATATTATTCATGTTACAATATAATTCACAATATTAAACGCCCTCTTCAAGCAATAATATAAATTTAAATCTTAAACGTTGTTCTTGCTACAATCAAAATTTGAAACTTTATCACACTGTTCATGGTATAGTAAAACTTTAGCCCTTTGTTCGTTGTTCAAGCTAAAGCAAAAATTTTGGCTACTGAAAACGCCGTGGCATGAACAATGTGATTAAATTTAGTTAATCGGTATATTATTTTAATCACATTGTTCATGCAATAGTAAAATACTATTCACATATATAAATCTTTTATGACCTTATTAAAGAAAATGATAGAACTTAGTATTTAGTATATTATTTATTAACTAATTTGAAGATTCACTCTGCAAATGGTAGTAAAAAAAATTATAGCTAAAGTTTTTATAAATAGGTGTATAAGAAAATATATTATCAATTTGATGATAGATATATCTTGGTGAATATTACCGACAACAACATGTGAGTTGAGACTAGTGAATATAATGAAGAAAATATGATTTAGAGTGATAAAGGTTTTATGAGGGTAAGCGACCAAACATCTTATATGTTTGGGATCAATTAGAAAAAAAATGTGGAAAACTTTATTACTGCCTTTAACGCCTATGGGTGTGGCCCTGTCTGGACCAAGATCTCTACTAGGGCCTTAACAAATTCTGCGAGTAAAACATTATTTTGAATCGATGTAATATTTTATTTTATGATCACATGACAAACTGATAATCTGATAAAAATCCATATAATCCATGATTATCCAAAGCAAGTGTTGCATGACAAAATACTGTTAACAATAAAATTTCCATGATTATTTAAACCATTGCCCGAAGGGTTTGCTTGTTGTTTGAATGAATTGCTCATGCAAAAGAGGGATGATTCTCGCAATGGATGTAGTAGTATCATATCATGGATAACACTTAGTGCTCTTGCATTTATATTTGTAAGGTTAAATCAAATTATTGAGCGAATTAACTTACTTACAGTCGTCATTAAATATTCTTAAAAAGTTATTAAATTTAATACTCCATATGACTGATTATTTTCTTAGATAGTACATTAGTAGTTTAGTAATAGGGTATTATTAGAGGAAACAAAAACAAAACACATCATATGTATCTCAACAATAATGCAGAAGCTTGAGCTAAGGATCTGAAGGAAAGGAGAATAGAAGCCCAATTTTTTATTGGACTATAGAAACCTTTGTTTACATTGAGTAGGGATGGTAAAATGGACCCAAAACCAATTGTCCACCCATACCCATCCGCCAAATGAACCATCCAAACCCACTCATTTAGGTAAATGGGTCATAAATGGGTGTATATAGTTTCTATTAAAGATAAATGAGTCATTAATGGGCGGGTTATTACTCGCCAATTTACCTGTTTAGATGGATATTGTTTTAAAAACACCCTCAACGCTTTAACAATTACAAAACTTATTTTTAAAAGTTAAAAATTATAGAAAACACTTAAAATGACAAACAACCCCTTAAAATTTTGAGATTTGCAAAAAACACCCTCAAAGTTTAAAATATTATAAAAACGCCATCAAGAGTTAAAAATTATAAAAAAACTATCAAAATTTTCTAACCTCACAGATGACACATGAAATTCAAAAATTACCAACAGCCCCCTATAATTTTATAATTTGTAAAAAAATACCCTTAAAAGTTATAGAAAATGAGAAAAACACCCTCAAGACTTTAAAATTACCAAAAAATCTTACAGTTTTCTAAACTTGCAAATGACACATAAAATCTAAAAAATTCCAATAGCCCCCTATAAATTTAAAATTTGCAATTAACACACTCAAAGTTTTTATTTTTTAGAAAAACACCCTTCATAGTTTAGAATTACAAAACCATCCTGAAATTTCAAAACCTACAAATGACACATGAAATCCAAAAATTACTAGAAACCCCTATAAATTTATAATTTACAAAAAACACCCTTAAAGTTTAAAAATTGCAAAAAGCACCCTCAAGAATTCAAAACTACAAAAAATCTTAGAATTTTCTAAACTTGCAAATGGCACATGAAATCTAAAAAATTTCAGTAGTCCCCTATAAATATCGAATTTGCAAATAACACCCTCAAACTTTTAAAATTACAAAAAACACCCTCAAGGATATATAAATATAAAAAATAGGCGCTCACAATTCCTTTTGGAGGAACACGCTCAAGATTTAACTGTTGCATATATAGTTGGTCTTTGATGCCTACATGACTTTCCTTTTGCAGGAACACGCTCAAGATTTAACTGTTGCATATATAGTTGGTCTTTGATGCTTACATGACTTTCCTTTTGGATGAACCTGTCTCATATTCTTAATTTAATGTTAAGGTTAGGTACATTTGCTACGTGTGGATATTGGAGAATTTGGAAGAAAGTTAGGGGAAAAGTTATATGTTTATGCTTTAATCTAGTTTGAGTAATTAGAACCATTGTTATTTGCGATCAGTGAGTTGAGATATTGACGCACAAAAGAGATTTTCCCAAGTAGTCGACTCAATTGAGAAAGAAATATTTACAGAAACCTCCTGAAAGTTTGCAAAAAATTCCCTAAAAGTTTGCAAAAACCCCCCCTAAAAGTTTACAGAAAACCCCCTGAAAGTTTACAGAAAACCTCCTAAAAGTTTGCAGGAAACCCCCTAAAAGTTTGCGGAAAACCCCCTGAAAGGTTACAGAAAACACCCTAAAAGTTTGCAGAAAACCCCCTGAAAGTTTGCTGAAACCCCCCTGAAAGTTTGCAGAAAACCCCCTGAAAGTTTACAGAAAACCCTCTAAAAGTTTACAGAAAAACCCCTAAAAGTTTACAGAAAACCCCTTAAAAGTTTACAGAAAACCCCTAAAAGTTTGCAAGTAGATCCCTAAAACTTACATATAAATAGAAACATCATAATCATAATTAAATGAGTTATTAGGTCACCCATGAACCACCCATTTAGGGCCCGTTTGGTTGTATGTTTTTACCATGTAAAATGATGGAAAGTGTAAAAAAGTGGGTCCCAATGTCAGCTTTCATCACTTTTAATTGTTTGTTTGTAATTGTAAAAATAGTGTAAAGTGGTTTCATATGCTGATGTGACTTGTAAAGTGATTTCATTAAAAAAAGACATGATTTTAGGAGAAAGCTGATATTGAAGTCAGGAAAAAGTAATTTCAACCAATATGATCACTTGAGTAGGGATCACTTTTTACACTTTCGAAACAAACAATTAAAGTTTTATTTTGCAAACCAAACAAGTGTTTTATGATTCCAATGGAAGAAAAAAACAAACAAAGAAAAATGTAAAAGTGAAAATGATGAGGTGGACAACAACTTTCCAAGTTGTGTCATAAATACACAACTTTACCAACAACAACCAAACAGCCCCTTAGTAAATGGGTGGTTGAGAACCGACCCATTTAGCAAATGCTAAATGAGTCATAAATGATTAAGTGGTCATAAATGTACCCACTCATTTATGACCCAACCAAGACCCAACCAAAACCACCCATTTGACATCCCTGACATTGAGATAAAAAAAATATGATATTAGAGTAATTGAATGATAACAAATCTTGCCTACTAAAGTTTTCTCTATTTGCTCGCGAAGATTACACCCACGGCAATGAGTTAAATTTAGCTTTATTGTTTTACTTATGAATTAAATTTAACTTTTCTCTTTTATTTGTCACTTTCAATGTATGAAATATATACAATTTTTATTTGTCACTTTATTATTTTATTTATGAATTAAATTTCTTTTTTATTTGTCACTTTCATTATTAATCGTTAGATACTCCCAACGGAAATTTACTTTTTAAAGAAGCAGACGAATTGTAATGAGACTGTCAGTTTAGAATTAATGAGCAACATTGTGCAAAAAGATGTTAATATATATGGGGATTGTTTGGTACGAGTAGGACAATTATTCAAAATCCCAGCATCCTTGGATTTAGATTAGCTAGTACTAAGGTTTTCTAATCAGAGCCCTGGACCTTTTAGTAGGATATTTGAATTTTTAGATTGGATTTCCGGACTAAGGGTGGATTCTCAGACTAAAGTTTGGATTAGATTCACAGGCTGTTTGAACTAAAGTTGTATTAATTGTATGTTTAAATACATAAATATTAAATATATTGGAAATTTTATGCCAAATATTTATCACCAACTATTTTAATAATAGTTTAATATAAATTATTTTTTAACTGTGTGTGTATATATATATAGCCACGTGTGTGTAAAACATTTATGTATTTAATATATTCCATATCTAGCATTTAAATAATAACTGATAATAATGTATGTCATATAATGTTAAATATTAAACTATTTATATAATTAAGAAATGTTAAATAATAAATATATTTAATTTAATGCTAAATATTAAATATATTAATTGGTTGAATATATATTTAGTTTTTAAATGGGTTAAATAAATTTAATTTAATTGATTTAAAATATTTTAAAATTTGATACATTCCATGTTGATATATAAATAATCTAGAGATATGAATATTTAAAATTAAATTTATTTAATATGAAATATATTAAATATATAAAATAAGTTAAGAGAAGCGAAGAGAGAAAATCCATGGAGTGGAATCACAATTCACCAATTTTCACTCAAACTTTCTATATATAATTTCTAATTAAAATATATAGAGATGGAATGGAGTATGGATTTTGAATTCCAAGTCCTATTTAACAGTCATTTAGTCAATTAACCTTAATTTCAAATTTAAATCGTAGTCCTAAACCAATAAAACCTTATATTGAAATCCAAATTCTAGTCCTAAAGCAATAATACCTTAAATTTCAATCCAAATTCTAGTCCTAAATCAATAATACCTAAATTGAAATCCAAGAAATAGTCCGAGTCAACAATGCTCAAGCAATAACCTCCCTTAAGTGTTAGGGAAACTAATTTACTTATAATAGTTAATTTGTGCTGCTCCATATGGTCAATTTCTTTAGAAAGAATGTTTTTTTTTTTGGTTTGCAATAAGACAATTTTACTAGATGCATAATTTGATAACAATACACAAGCCTGATCATGAATTATATGTTTGACAACATGTTGATTTGGTCATCCCCTTTCATACAAAAAAAATACTTGTCTTTTGTTAGCAAATGCTATCACCTAAGGTTGTCCGAAGGAAATATCTGCAACTCATAAGATAAATCTTTTCCGGTTGCAAAACATTTCTAATTTTTTTTAGGGAAAAATGCTTCCAGCCCCCAAAACACAACAAAACGTGCGTGGGGGGCCCCCCCCCCCCCCCAGACTTTTTCAACGGGTCCTTTACACCCAAAACCGCGCGCGATTTTCTTCCAGCCCCCAAAACGAATCCCCAGGCGTAACTCCGTTTAAACCCCGCTCGAAATGCCCAAAATACCCATACGTTTAAAATTCCCCGTTATGAGTTACCTCCTCGTCCGTACCCTGTCATCTCTCTCTTCTACAAGCAAACCGACTCTAGAAACCCAATTCAAAACCCTAGCCCTAAATCAACCGACCCCAACGCAAACCGAATCAAAGCAAAGGGATCAAAATGGCCGGCGATTCAACCCTCAAAGCCAACCTCAATGCCGACCACAGCGAAAGCGATGACGCCCAGCGGTTCTAAATCTCAGAAAGAGCCCATACAACTGCAGTGCGGACTGAATCTGAATCTCGAGCTGCGATTGCTGATGTTCTAGAGGACATCGCAACCAGCGATTCTCATCCCAAAAGCCCACCTCAAAATTTAAGTGTAGGCCCCTGCGAAGGTCTAGAGGGCACCACCGGCGCGTCCAACGATGCCACTAGAGCGCTCCTTGGTCTACAGAGAGGAGAAAAAGAGAAGCACGTGGCAGCACCCAAAAGGTAATTTTTACCGTAAGTTTTATGTTGTTAAGATTATGGTTTGATTGATAATGCTCTTAGTCTGGTGGGAAGGTCCAAAACTACGTGTGTCTGTTATCTGTTGAGGTTATTGTTAACATGCAAGGTTCATGCTTTTATTGCTGAGGTTGTTGTTTAGTTGTTGAGGTTAGGCTTTGGTTGTTAAGGTTAGGTTTTTGTTGTTAAGGTTATGGGGTTGTTGTTAAGGTTGTTGGTTTACCCGCAAAGTTTACAGCATAGTTGCTATGTTTACTGATTATACTCAAAAATGCTCTCGTCTTGTGTTTTTGTTTTGTAGAAAAAGGGCAAAGCCACCTATTACGTTGCGGCCCACCGCCAGCTTCGGTGCCTATCACGACTTCATGCGGAATTTGGTGACGCGTATGGGGCCAAGGCATTTTTCGGCCTACGAAGATAGTGTATTCAGACACTACGTTCAATTTGGCCCACCTGGTGTCGATCTTCCCACCTTTGAGCACATTTTGAGTCAGTGGGACAAGAAAAGCAAAAAATTCGTCTTCACCGATAGGAATGATGGAGAAGAGATCGCATGCTCATTCAACATTGAGTGGGTAATGGAGCATACATGGTTCTCGAATGAGGGGCTTCATGTTGACCACAATCGGGACAGGAAAAATAGGATTTAGTCCAGGTTTTTTGACAAACCCGAGGCCGGGGGTTCCAGCAGTATAGCTCCCCCCAAAGGAGGCCCCACCAGACGCAATGTGGAGGACCTGCTCTTGAAGCTGGTACTATCTTTTGATTGCCGAGATGTGAAGGAGGTCCCAAAGGAGGCAATCAATACATAAGCTTGTCAACAGAGCGCTAACCTTATCAACCAGTCCATAAGCTTGACAACAGGGCTCTAACCTTAGCAACCAGTCCATAAGCTTGACAACCAGCACATAACCTTAAAAGCCAATCCATGATCTTTAATAACAAAACCATAATATGAACAATACAACCCCGTGATCTTCTTAACCCATAAGCCTAACAACAGAGCTAAGCGTTACAACAAGGAGCTAATGTTAGCTACCATTCAATAAGTTTAACAACAGAGAGCTAACTTTAACAACCAATACATAAGCTTGGCAACAGAGCACTAACCTTATCAACCAGTCCATAAGCTTGACAACAGGGCTCGAACCTTAGCAACCAGTCCATAAGCTTGACAACCAGCACATAACCTTGAAAGCAAATCCATGATCTTTAATAACAAAACCATAATATCAACAATACAACCCTGTGATCTTCTTAACCCATAAGCCTAACAACAAATCTAAGTGTTACAACAAGGAGCTAATGTTAGCTACCATTCCATAAGTTTAACAACAGAGAGCTAACTTTAACAACCAATACATAAGCTTGTCAACATAGCACTAACATTAACAACAGGGCGCTAAACTTAACAACCAATCCATAAGCTTGACAATCAGCACATAACCTTGACAGCCAGTCAATGATCTTAACAACAAAACAATAAGATAAACAATACAACCATGTATCATGCTACGTCTTTCTTTACAATCTTACTTACAACCTTAACAATGAAAAAATAAGCTTAACAGCCACGCCGTGATCTTAACATAGAAAAAATAACAATGAGGTCTGCTACAACCTTAACAACCAATAAATAAGCCTAACAACAAAGCTAAACGCAACAACAAGATGCTCGGTAACCTTGACAGCCAATTGCAAGTGAATAATAGTAACCTAAACAACAAACAAATAAAACTGACAACAAAGAACAGGTGGATAACAGGTGTATAACAGTAAACTTAACATTCAATCGATAAACATATCAACCAATCAAAAACTTCAACATTAAAGTGATAAACTTGACAACCAAATAATAACCTTAACAACCAAGTCAAAACTTCAATATTAAAGTGATAAACTTGACAACCAAGTAATAACCTTAACAACCAAGCCAAAACTTCAACATTAAAGTGATAAAATTAAAAACCAAGTAATAACCCTAACAGCCAAGCTATAAAACCTAACAATTTTAACGATATACTTGACAATTTTAACAATCGGTGATACTGACAACAAAGAGCAGGTGGATAACAGGTGTATAACAGTAAACTTAACATACAATCGATAAACATATCAACCAAGTCAAAACTTCTACATTAAAGTGATAAACTTGATAACCAAGTAATAACCTTAACAACCAAGTCAAAACTTCAACATTAAAGTGATAAACTTAACAACCAAATAATAACCTTAACAACCAAGTTAAAACTTTAACATTAAAGTGATAAACTTGACAACCAAATAATAACCTTAACAACCAAGCCAAAACTTCAACATTAAAGTGATAAAATTAAAAACCAAGTAATAACCTTAGCAGCCAAGCTATATCCTTCTCACTTGTAATGATATACAGGACAACAAATTCATATACATGACAATAAAATGCTAAACTATATAGGCTCGTTACAGCTTGCACGATTGTGACCCTCCATGTTGCATCGAGAGCACTTAACAGGTCGGGTGTTCAGCGACCTGTTGTTTATTCGTCTAGTGCATGGTCCGCCACGTCTTTTTTTGGTGAGAGGAAGCTTCAACACTCGCTTTTCTGGCGGTACAAAGCGCTTCTCGTAATCTGAGATGGGATAGATGATCGGTGCATAGCTTGCTCTGAATGCGTCAACAGTCATGTATCGATCGCAATATTGATAAATTTCTCGTCCCATCCATGTAATTGCAGCGCACGCATGTTTGCAGGGAATGCGGGTGATGTCCCAGGACCTGCAAGAACAAGTCCGATTCTTCAAATCTACGCGGCAAGTTTTATTAGACTCGACCTCCACAATATCTTCCGTCGAATGTTTAATCGCCAAGCAGCTACCATGCTGAATATTATCACTCAGCACCATCTCCGCTTCCGGGCATAAGTATCCAGACCATTTCTGACCCAATAGCCTCCTTTCATACATGCGCTCCATTATTTGCTTCCGTATGGTCTCAACCAAAGGTAAGATTCGCAATAATCGTGCCTTTCTTATCCAGCTGTTGAAGGACTCAGCAACGTTTGAAGTAACATGGTCATACCTTAACAACAAAACACTAACATTAACAATAAAACTATAAACTAAACATTAAAGGCCTAGCCTTAACAACAAATATCCTAAACTTAACAGCAAAACCCTAGCAGAATAACTCTAACCATAACAATAAAAATCTAACCTTAACAGAAAACTGTAGGATAACTCTAACCTAAACAACTATAACAGTGCTGTAACAAAATAACGTTGGGACCAAGCTATCTTACCTTATACCAGGAAAATGCGTGTTTGCCCATCTCTCCGGGGAGTATTCCATTACAGTGACGTAAGCCCTGTGATCGATCGCTGCCAATTATTTCATGTCATTATCCCATTCAGATATTGTGAACTTATAAGCCGCAGATTGTAACAGCTCGCCCAACGTAGTCGCGACATTTGCCTTGTGCCCAAAATCCTTCATCTTCTTTTTGAAATTCTCGACTAGATGCAGAACACACCTTGAATGGAATGCATCTGGAAAGAATTCCTCGACTGCTGTCCTGATACCCTTGTCGGCGTCTGAAATCATTACCAGTCGATGTGGAGGTTGGTAAGGATTTTCCCTATCATACAGTAACATCCATAATCCTTGTAAGAACCATTTCCAGTTAACCTCATTCTCTTGGTCACATACGCAATAAGCAAGGGGAAATATTCTCTGGTTGCCGTCATACCCAGTAGCGCTAAGTAGTATGCCTCTGTAACGATCTTTAATAAATGTTCCATCCAAAAACAATAGAGGCCTACACCCAGCAATGAACCCTTCAATACAGGCATTATAACTAATGAACAATCGCCTGAACCTCCCGTCATCAGCATCAATAACAACACGACTCCCTGGATTAGTTGCATGCACCATGGATTCATACCTGCATGAATATAACAACAAAGCAGTACATTTAGCGAAGGATTCATAACCATAACAAATGATCTTCAAACTTCACGACCAACGCGTATACTTAACGACGAACCAATAACTTTAACAACTAATACGTATAGTTAGCAACCAAAACGTAAGCAGTAGATTTAGCAAATGATTCATAACCATAACAACTGATCTTCAAACTTCACAACCAACACGTACACTTAGCGACGAACCAATAACTTTAACAACTAATACGTATAGTTAGCAACGAAAACGTAAGCAGTAGATTTAGCAACGGATTCATAACCATAACAACCGATCTTCAAACTTCACAACCAACCCGTATACTTAACGTCGAGCCACCAAATTTAACAACTACTACGTATAGTTAGCAACCAAAACGTAAGAGTGATTTAAGAAGAATAAAAAAGATAAGGACCATCTCAGTGAATCGTAAGCCTCATCATCGTCACCGAACAGGTCCTGTTGAGCTGTCTCCTTGCTCCACCACGCTTTACTGTAGTTAATCTTGATGCCAAAATTAGAGAGCATGTCGTTCTTGATATCGACCGCACAAAGATCTGGCCTAACCTTCAAAATAGCTTGTATTTGGCTAGCAATGAACTTCCTTGATGCCCTTGAGTTGCCAGCATTTGCTCCATATTGACCGCAGGTGTGTGTAGACTCGAAATTCTTTATGGACATGATAGACGAATTTCTGAGTGGGGAAGCAAACAACATCCAAGGGCAACCATGTGTGTGCTTGAATCAACAATAGACTCTTATACGTCTTTGTTCATTGTGGTAAAAATCATACTCGAACCGTTTAGCAATTGAATAGTAT
Organism: Asparagus kiusianus; assembly: GCA_022839385.1. Lineage (NCBI taxonomy): Eukaryota > Viridiplantae > Streptophyta > Magnoliopsida > Asparagales > Asparagaceae > Asparagus > Asparagus kiusianus. The sequence continues at coordinate 172,650 of BQKN01064426.1, read as the reverse complement.
TGAAGTGCTAATCTAACTTCAGCAGCACTATCAAATTTCTGACCAACTTCACGTATGGAGGTTTGCCACTCAGTTAGGATCTTTGTTTGGTGATTAAGCATGTCTTCCAGCAGCATGATCGAGTCGTCGGTGGGGTTGTCATTAGGAATACGCTCATCATTACAGGTTTGGGTGAACGTGGTATCTGCGCACCGTGAATTTTCTGTCGGTATTGTCCTGAAGTAGTAATAAAAATACATAGCCTTAGCAACGAACTGATAACCTTAACAACGAACTCATAAACGTAACAGCCAACACATATCCTTAACAACTAACCCTTATACTTAAGGGCAGACTCGTGACATTAACAACAAACGCGTATACTTAACATCAAACACCTTATCTTAGCAACCAACCAGTATACGTAACAGCCAACAAATAACCTTAACAACCAGTACTTAACATAACATTGACAACCAACACATTACCTAAGCAACCAATGCATGGGGTTAACAACTAATGGCAAAACCTATCAGTAAACTCAAAAGGAAATTTGGGGTGTAATTCCTCCGCAGTTTCCAGCGTCGTCTGCGTGTTCTGCGATGTTGAGGATTCCCCAGCGGAGGTAGCATACAAATTCGCGTCTGTAAATCCATTACGCCGACAATACTCGAACATCAAATTTAAGTCGTCGTCATTGTCAATTGAAATACTGAATTTCTTTTCCCTTTCGCATATGAACTTCAGTGAAAGAGATTGCATTGGTATTTTAAGCCTTTCCGCCACTTGATATTTCAAGCTGATTATTTCTGTATTCTCTTTGATAACGACGAATACACCGTCACCACCTTTGTTGCTTTTTACCTTCGTTACCACGCATAGAAGAGATCCATCCGCCATTTTATTACAGGGAGTAGTTGAAGAATCGAAGAGGCTTTTATTGAGGAGAATTAAGTGGAAGGAACAAATTAGTTGGGGTAATAGAATGGGGAGGAAATCAGCGATTTTAGCTTGAAGGGGAATATAGCTGGTGATAATATCTGGTGATAATTTTGGAGGGAAATGAGAATCCCCCCCCCCCCCCAAAAAAAAGTCATTCTAATCACCATTTAATGCCTACAGTCGAAATGATGGGTTTCCGTCGTGAGAGGGCGACGAACACAGGCTGCGAAGGGTATTTTGAGCATTTCGAGCGGGGTTTAAACGGAGTTACGCCTGGGGATTCGTTTTGGGGGCTGGAAGAAAATCGCGCGCGGTTTTGGGGGTAAAGGACCCGTTGAAAAAGTCTTGGG
>BQKN01064426.1:140262-161379 GCA_022839385.1 Asparagus kiusianus | reverse complement strand
TGTCTAAGAATCCTGTTATGCATGGCCGCAGAAAACATATCGATGTAAGGTTTCATTTCTTAAGGAATCTTACTAAGGAAGGAGAAATTGAATTAGTTCATTGTGGAAGTCAGGATCAGTTGGCAGATTTAATGATCAAACCATTAAAGTTTGATGTGTTTCAGAAGCTTCGAAAGCTGCTGGGAGTGTGTGAGATCTCTGCTATAAATTAATTGCTGCACATTATTTAGTTTAAGGGAGGGATTGATAGAGGTTATTGTTTGTTTTTAGGGATTATTGTTGAGTCTTCTTCTCTGTTTGAATAAGCCTTTAGTGTCCAGAGTTATCTGTTTGTATTTGAATTGTTCCAAGTATGTTACCACGTAGCTTTAAACGTGAGCTGTTTTTATGGAAGTCAGTTAGAGTCTTGTATTGAGTGGCTATTTAAGCCAGAATTATTGTTAATAAAAATTAGTCATTCAATCCAATTTAGGGTTCTTGTTCTGGGTCTTTTTGATCTTAGTTCTCAACATAAACGTTAGATTTATGGTTTTACCTGACCTGTAGATACATCTCTACTATTAACTGCAAAGACAGGAAGGACAGTTTCGTTGTATGTGACTACAAGTTTAGATGGAAAAAAGGGGTTTCCACATACAATTGTCTCACTTCTAAAGAAAATATTTCCGATCATTATATTCCCAGTTTTAAATGCATGCTAGGTCATGAATTAAAGGGTTAACTGTAGATACAACCTTTGTATTAACGAGGGTTACTTGGTTAGCCACTCATCACCCCAAACATTTTTATAAGCACTTAGACCCTATGAAGCACGGACACGGCGACACGGACACGGACACGGATACGGCAAAACCCCAAAAAATAGGATACGGCGACACGACTAGATTTTTTAATTTTCACTACTTTCATCTTGAGCATAGAAAAATACAAGAGAATAAAGTTCAAGTTGTAACTAGTTCAATGACTACAAAATACTAAGTTACTAACATTGCAAAAATATAAAAATTACACTCAAAAGCATATCTTAAAATAAAGTTTTCAAGTTGAAACATCAAAAAGATTATTCTATGGATTCAACTCTTTCATCCTCATCAAACACAATGGCCTCCATCGTGGGCTCGTCAAGAGAAAGGGCAGCAACATCTAACATGTCGACTCCTTGAAATGAGTCGAAGGCATCTCCACCAATATCCCACATTCTTGATTGCCCTTCCATATACTCTTCCGAATTCCGAGAAAGTAAACGAAGGTTGGTGTGAACATAAACAAGATCCTCCGCCCGTGTCGGGGTTAGCTTGTTCCTCTTTAAGGAGTGAATGAAACCATACGTACTCCAATTCCGTTCACAACAAGAAGAGGAACAAGGTTGGCTAAGAAGCTTTATGGCCAATGCTTGCAAATTTGGAGCACTTGCACCATAAAGAAGCCACCATGACTTTGGATCCATATGTCCTCTATCGGAAAGAGAATCCGGATCACCAAAAGCCTCCAAAGACCCCACAAACTTAGCATATTCCAAGTTCACCACCAATCGTTCATCAGGGTTAGGATAATATCTTCTTAAGCACTTTGATCTTTCTGTAGAGATCACAAGATCTTGATTTGGAGGTTGCCGATTGACGTTCTCATTGAGCCATGTGGAATGATAGTACCTATGTTTGTGAGAAGAAATTCATGTATTAAAATTAATTGAAATATTCGCATTAAAGAGTAAAATGTGAAATATTACCTTGGAACTAAAGAGTGTGCCAAGCACTGAAGCGGGGTGTTGCCCTTGTTCCATCGATCCACCAAGATCTTGTGAACCACCTCATAAAAAGGAGATTCCTCGTTATCCCTTTTACCCTCATGCCTGTAAATAGCTTGCTTCACCTTCTCAATCATTGTATCCCACATATCATATACCAAATGAAGACATGGTGTATCGGTGTCGGTGACCCTTATCATTTCATAGATTGGGCCGGTGAAGTCAAGAATAAAATCTATCTTGTCCCACCACAAATCATCGAGGACTTTCTCTTTCACAAATTGAGCTTTCTCCACATCATCGTCTCTATATAAGCTCCATCGATCACTAAGGACCATGTCTTGGAGGCCTCTTTTGACGACCTTAAACCTCTTCAACATAATAATCCACGAGGCAAATCTTGTGTCGGCAATTGATAGGAGCTTCATCTTGGAAAAATCATTGAATATGGAAAGCCGCATAGAGTGGTTCATGATAAAATTCTTCATAAACAATGCATCATCGGAGATCTCTGTAATCCAATGTAATTGTGCATAAGCCACGGCATTTGCTTCCGTGTTCTTAGCCGCACAAATATTCTTGACAGCAAGATTGAGTGTATGGACTACACAAGGAGTCCAAAATATGTGAGGCCAAGTTTGCTCCACAAGCCCTCCCGCGGCCTTGCATGCCGAAGCATTATCGGTTATGATTTGGATGACATTTTTCGATCCCACCTCTGTGATGCACTTTTCTAGCTGTGTTTGGATAAAATACTTATTCTTGACTTCTCCCTCGGCATTCACGGCATTCAAGAACATTGGCTTACCCTCATATACCGCCATAAAATTGATGATGGGCCTCCTTTGTACATCCGCCCACCCATCACTACAAATAGAGACTCCCTTCTGTTGCCATGTACCCCTGATGGGCTCCATCAATCTCTCTACGTGAGTTTTCTCACGTTGTAAGATAGTGGTCCTCACGGAATTGTAACCAGGAGGCTTGTAGCCAGAAATTGGATTGTTTGCGGCATATGCAAAAGCTTTGGCATAATATGGATTCCTTGTCAAGTTAAAGGACAATCCCCCGGTGAAGAACATCCTACCAATCAATGCATCAAATTCCTCTCTTGCTCCCATGTTGAATGCTTGTTCCACGGTATTAGGCCCCCTCCTCCTCTTAAATCCACCTGCATCAATCGGCATGCTTGCACTTGCACATACACCGACCGTACTTGCAGTCGAAGATGTAGGCAAAACTGACATCTTAGGCCTAGAAGCCATTAACCTCGCCTCTGCTTGATCCAACGTCCTTTGAAACTCCCTTAAATTTTCGGGTGTTGACTTGGAACACATCTTAATTCCAGTCCCACTTATCCTCAAGAGGTGATTTTTAACTCGAGTGTGAACCAGTAAAATCCTCTCTGCAATAATTACATCTCCATCTCCAATTTCCTCCTGTCGTTCCCCCCTTTTCTCCAATTTGGTAACATATTTCCAAAGCGGACATTTGTCATCTTGTATTCCACTACCACTAGAACTCCCGTCTTGTTCCATTTCTGTAAAATATAAGTAATAACAATAAATTAAGAAATTAATAATAGTAGAACAGTAAACTAAAAGCAAACAATAGTAGAACAGTAACTAAAAGCAAACAATAGTAGAACAGTAAACAATATCCTAATTAGCATTTAAATTAGCATACAATAGTAGAACAGTAAGCAAACAACATTTAAACAATCCTAATTAGCATATAAATTAGCATACAATAGTAGAACAGTAAGCAAATAACAGTTAACATTAGAAAATTATCTAGCAGCAGCAAAACAGTAAAAAAAGAATAATTAATAACAGTTAACATGGTAATAAAGCAGTAAAATAGTAAACAAACAGAGATTATTATCCCAATTAACCAACAGAAGCAAAACAGTAAACAAGAAATAGGCCCTAACCCAATTAACAATCAACAGTGAAGCATCCAACAGTAAGAAAAATGACAAAGTAGTAAACAGTGAAGCATCCAACAGTAAGAAAAATGACAAAGTAGCAAACAGTAATCAACTATTTTAAAATGTAAAACAATCGTAGTGGGGGGCAGAGGTTTTTGAAAGCTATGTGCGATTTTTGAGAGAGAGAGAGAGGGAGAACAGTGGACGGTGGGGCGGATGTGGCGTTCGTGGGGGGTTTTTTGTGAAAGGGGAAAGTTACGGGGGTTTTTTGTGGTGAGAGTGTGAAAGAGATAAATGAGGGAGAGAAAGAGATAAGAGAGAGAGAGAAAGCGAGAACCAGAGAGGGAATGGGATAGATCGATCGGGGGGAGAGAGAGAGGGGGGGAGAGAGAGTGAGGGACTGACCTTGGAGCTGATGACGACGACGACGAAGCTGACGACGACGACGACGATGAGGAGACTGAGAGCTGAGAGCTGGCGGCGCAAGAGCCCTTTCGACGAGAAATCGGGTAAGTTTTCTCACGACTAGGGTTAGGGTTTGGGTTTCTGTTTGAAATCGGGTTTCGGGTTTGGGTTTCGGGTTTGGGTTTCAAAGTCTGGTTTCGCCGTGTCACCCTCAACTTCGCCGTGTCGACTAGAGCTGACCGTGTCGACGCCGTTGACGCCGTGTCCGACGCGTGTCGAATGCGCGTCCGTCCCCGACAAGCGTCGGACACGGGGACGGGGGGAGTTTTCACGAGTCGGTGCTTCTTAGCTTAGACCCCCTGTCCCACTCTAAAGAAAATATTTCCGATCATTATATTCCCAGTTTTAAATGCATGCTATATGTCATTAGTTTAAAGCTTACTGCAGATACAACCCCGTACTATAGGAGGTTGTAAAAAATTTCATAAGCACTTAGAAACATTGTCCCATAAACGGATTTATCTCTCTTCATGCACACGCCTATAAGAGTATAGGGGATTTCTCTGCAACACAATTAAACATCGGGGATCCCTCCGCAACATATTGACGTCACGGGGCGCATCTGCAGTTAACCCTTACTAAAAATGATCATGAAAAACACTCCATTAAAAGTCTTTCAAGTTCCAACGAAAGTACAGCATATTTAGTTAATGTGCTGATAGAGTAATATGATCTGTGAGTTGAGGATTATCATTAACACCTCACCAGCCTTTATATTATGGAAAATTAAATTAAAGATCAGAATCATACCCATATTCTCCATCATCTTGGGCATCACAAACACCATAAGCAACATGAAACCCATCATCAGACCCATAGGACTTTTCAAAAGAGACATAATTGAAAAAGGCTCTCTTATCTACGGAAGTAAGAAAAAAAGAGATTAACCTTTTTAATGAAGTTACTCACAAGAGGCAAAAATCATATGATTGAAATTCAAATCTAGCATACCTCATAATATTGTTCTTCTCTTAAGGGTTCTAACACCAATTCATGCAAAGCCCTTCTGTTTTCTGTTAATGCTGCCTGAACATTACCAGGGTTTCTCGCACTGATATCAATACGAACCTAACCATAATATAAAGTAAAAAAACAGCAGGTCACAATATTTTTTACCAGCTTTAAACAGCATCGCACATACAAAAACACACGTCCAAAGAGAGGAAGAGAGTTACCGGTGAAAAGAAATAACCTAGTGCAACCACTTCAATCAGATGAGTACCAGCTGGCACGTTGTAGCTGAGGGATAATAAGTCAAAGAATTGAAAAGAAAAGCTGGTACATTCTAACTACCAAATTACAAGGGTCAATGACTAGCCCATTCCAATTAATTAGAAACTTCATATTTCTGTGTATAAATCACAGTTCTAAAAGACCGAAGTCATTTGGAACTTGTACCGTTAAAATTATTTTCAGAGCCATCGCCATGAAAACATAAATCAATTTTCAGAAGCCAACAACAGGAGCTGCTGTAATAAAGAAAATTGAATCCGCGTTACCTACATTTACAAATATGAAGGCGCGAAGACACTCTCAGGATAAGTTGAGAACAAATAATTTAATAGTTCTCTAAAGCTGAAACCTTTCAAACCAAGTCTGAAGCAGTCAATCAATCATCATAGTTTGAAATGCATCAGAAATAGCATGATAAAAACAATATCAAAGTTTATAGTAGCACAAGCAGACACCTATATTAAATTGAATTAAGATTGGTCGTCCGATACAGATACATACTTTGTTCACAGTCCCTCCTAAAACTTTTAATGTGTAAAATGATTAGCGTCCTGCAAGAATAATTCAAAAAAGAAAAGAAAAACAGTATCGTCAAGTAAGATACACTTAACTCTCAGGACATAATAGATGTTCCACTGAATTTTTATGCAACAAGTCCAAAATGTCATTTAGTCATTAGATGAAGGCTAATAACTAGACTACAATCCCTAAACTACTTTTGTTCTACTAGAAACAAAACTGTGAGGTTCCTTCCTCTTGGATTTGCTATTATAAGTCATCAAGGACCCCACACTTTTGTTTATAGTTATACAGAAGTAGTTTAGGGATTGTAGTCTAGCTACCACTAGTCTTAAACGAAATAAAGCTTATTTCATGGAAAGACTTTATATACATGCACTCCAATAAGCTGGCTAAGAGGCAAATAAAGGCAATACTTGTGTTAAAATCTAAAAACAAGGTTGCAATTCCATGTTTATCAAATATAGCTTCTTGTCTCTCTATAGTATACATGATGATTCAGGTGCATCATCAACTTTATTTACTAACCTTAAGTTATGGAAAACCATTGGGCTACACTATGGGATAAAAAGACACAACTTAGCATCTTATATAATGTAGAAAACCTAAATAACATGTCTTGGAGGCAAGAAAGTCATGGGCCAGTAGCTGATATGATAGGTTGAACAAACAATTCAATGAGCATAAGGTTTAATATTGAATGAGTCGAGGTGTAATCAAAATGGTAATCATTCTTCTGCAACTTATCAGACATCAGCATAGAGAGACTTCAAGACAGCTTGGTGGAAGGTCACAACAAAAACTGACAATGGCTGTATTGGGGTTACCATAAGTATGAACATGTTGTGAAGTGTAGTGTATCTTGAAGAACAGTCTTTGAGCATTCAATACTACCTATTCTGATTCTTGATACGGCCTTAAAACATATTTTACATAGCATATAATGATAACAAAATCGTGGATATACAGCCATAGGATTCACTATGCAAACAGTGAATATAGAAAAACAAAATTTTAGGCATGAAGGATACAAGGAGAAGTAACCATCTGCTCTAACAAATGAAACACTTTGACCACCGTTAAGTATGACTTTAATGTTTGAGATCTTTGCAGGAAGGCCAAAACCTTTTGATCCTGTGCCTGCTGGAAAAGGTAGAGTTCAGACCTTCAGCTACATATACCCACTGCACTTGAATTTCTAATTATTGATCAGAAGAGCTAGCAATTGAAAATTGTACTATAATAAAAACAATTAAGTGTTTAAGGTCTTTGCAGGAAGGCCAAAATCTTCTGACCCCACGCCTGCTGGAAGGTAGAGTTTCAGACTTTCAGCTATATACATCCAGTCCACAAACTTCAATTTCTAATTTATTGATCAGCCAAGCTAGATTCAGCTAGCAATTGGACAGTTGTACTACAATAATAAAAGAAACCATCTCATTGTACGAGTAACAACAAAATTTATAGTATTCCTATGGAATTTAGCTTAAACATAGACAACACCATGATGATCAAATGGGCAGTTTTATTTCAACATGGAGAGAGTAGTGAGTTAAGCTATGTATGTCTTTATGGTGAGCAGAAACTGAAGCAATTTGTTAGAAGCAAATCACAAGCTTACCTGGATACTTGTTCATGTATTCATCAAAAAAAGTTGTGTGTAAATTTGTGCCCTCTAAAACTATCTCTAGAATACTTAAATTATTCCCCTACTGTTCTCATGCTTCCATTATATTATCCATGTATTCTTTTTCTATTACTATATAACCTACAATATTACATCCCTTTCAGGATAATCGTAAGACTTTCTAAGCTAAATAATTATGTGAATTATTTTTCTCTATCTTGACTATCGATCATCTAGCAAGTAAAGTTTCTATTGTTGACCTTCCTAGCAATAAAACATAGTTGACTCTTGGACGCCAATGTTTATTTGCTTAGCCTTTACTCAACTTTCCAGTACAAAACTAGTTTAACTTTGGAGACTAAAGTTTGCTTCCTCAGTCTTTGCTCGATCTTCCAAAAACACAAAACTAAGTTGACTTGTGAACGGCAGTGTTTCTTTCGCTAGCCTATTTGCAATCTTCCTAGCACAAAGTCAAAATTGACTATTGGACACCAGTTTCCTCCTATCACTCAATCATTTTTGAAGTTCCATCGCCTTCTGTTTTACAAACAGGCACAAAGGTAGTACTCCTCCATTTACTAGGATTTTGTTCACCAACTTAGTTAACCATGCTGAATCTTTTCCCATGGAAACCCAAAAAGAAGTGCTTTAAATTAATCCTTTTCCCACCTTCAAGTATTTCGACTCAGTCGCGAGTTTCATTATTATATTAAACATTTTCATTCAAATTGGATGAGATAAGTTCATTCCATGATCTCAATTCCGGCTAGAATCCTCCACTTCATATCAAAGCTTTTTTAGCGCGTGCAGTTTTGCAAAAGGGCTTACAATCAGGCGTTAGAATCAGTGAGGAAATTGGAATGAACTAAACATTATCCAACCTAAATTAAATTTCATCTTCTCTATATCCCACCAAGTTTTCCCCCTTCAACGACCTTCGTTTCTCCTCCCCCCAAAAGCCCCCCCCCCCCCCCCCCACGTTGTCTGGTGCATTAAAAGCCTTCTCTTATAAAGAGAATGAGTTTCCTCAAAGCAAGCACATTATTCAGTAACAAGCCACCAAGAACCAATTCTAGGGTTTCCTCCCTCCCCCATTTCACTTTCAATCTTTTAACTCGCTCTAATTCCAATAAATTTTCAGTCTAAAAAATTACAACCTCGATTACTATTACCAACAAACAGTCAACTAAACTATCACAAAGATTCAAATAAAACTGGAATTTACGAGAACCAACGGGATCCACATAAATCCATGAAATAAAGAACAAAGTGAAAAAGGAGGTCAGATTCGTACCGGCTACCTGCACGCGACCCGTAATCGTGTTCCCATTGCCAGACCTGAATTATTATTATTATTATTTTTGAATCAGTCCTTCAAAATTAGAAAAATTCTAGGGTTTTTAGTGAGGGAAAGAAAGGAGGAGAAGGAGAAGAGTGGATCAGGTTACCGCACGGGATCGGCGAGGGTTGATGGGAGAAGGCACGAGAGGAGAAGGAGAACCGCTGCTAAGATCACCGCGGAGTTCTCCATCTCTTCAGCGAGAGAAAGAGCTTTCAAATTAGCTGTATTTTTTTTAGGGCTTGTTTGGATTTGGAGGGGGTGAAGGGAAGTTAGGGGAACCTAGGGGAAGTTAAGTTAAGGGAAGGGAAGGGAATTTCTACAACTTGTTTGGGAAACTAGTAAGGTGAATCAAGGGGAAGTTATTTCACCCCGTTTGGAAAGTGTAATAATGGGAAGGGAAGGGAAGGGAATGTATATAACTTGACATAAATATCCTTACATAAATACTCTCACATTTGTTTCTAAAATTTTAGCCGTTGGATTTTGATCTTAGCTAGGGGTAAATATGTCTCTCTACATTTGTTGTATTCCCCCTCTTTACCTTCACCCCCATTACACCCTAAATTGGGGGGGAAGAAATCATGGTATTTTCTCACCTCCTTTCACCTCCCCTCACCCCTATTAACTTGCTATATTTACTTCCCAAACAAGGTTAAAAGTTACCCTCCCTTCCCCTCACCCCCATTACCCTCAATCCAAACAGGGTCTTACCGCTTTGAACTCGGATCTCCGTTCGCAGTGAGAGAGAGAGGGAGGGAGAGCGCTCGTTGAGTACCCCTCTCCTTTTTATTGACTGGGCCTGCAAATGGAAGCTCAAATTATGAGCCCAATTATGGCCCGTATTTTATGATTCAGATCCTCTGAAAAAAAAACAAAATAAAATAAATAAAAGCAAAATAAAAGAAGAAGAATAGTGGAGTGACCACTATAATACCACAATTGTTGATTTATTTAGCAAGGGGTTGTAATATGAAGTTGAGTGCAAATTAAGAAAATAACACAATTCATTAGGATATGGTGAGTATCAGATATGTAACAAATCACAACTATTTAGCAAGTAAATTAACGATTATGATATTACAGAAGTCTCTTCACTATCTTTTCCTAGGGGAGGGGATTCAAATTTCATATTTTATTTTTTATAAGTCAAAATTTCACAAAACCCCTATTATTTTTGGTGTGTCACCCACGAAACCCCCAATACTTTGTTTGTCCCACCTGAAATGTTTCCTCACAACTTCTAAGTGATGAAAATACCTCTCATAAAAAAAATAAAAATAAAATAAAGCAACATCCTTTCAATTATTTTTTTTTATAAAAAACTTGCCTTAGGCAAATTGCAAATTTTTTGGGTGGGGCTAGGCCGTTAGGGGGAGGGGAAGAGGGAGAGAGAAAGGCTGTTTATTTGCAAAATGTCTAATATAAGGGGTATTTTGAAAATATTTATTAAAAATAAATATCTGCGGTTTAGGGATTGTGTGGAAAAAGTATTTGGTGTTCAACACGAATTACAAAAGTACTGAGGATTTTCATGGAAAACACAACAAAGTATTTGTTTATTTTCCCCTTTGAAATGTACCCTTCTCTTTAGGTAGAACGTAGGGTAATTTAGGCACTGTTTGGCAACCAAAAAAAGTGTCTTATCTAAGAGCTTGTGTCTTATTGACTTGGTCAATAAGCTAGTAGAGCTGTTTGGTGACCAAAAATAGAAGGAGATTATTTTGGAGATTGTGTCTTTTGCAAGTAGCTTTTGAAAAGCTACCTCAAGTAGCGTTTGTCTTTGGGAAGGAGCTGCCAATTTTTTTCTTCCGTATTTGTCCTTAATAATTTTAATTTTATATCAATAATATTACATATCTTTTTTAGTCATTTAACAAATTTAAGCTAGTTGTACAGCTACTTTTGCCAAACAGCTCTAGTCAATCAGCTAGCTACACAGCTAATAGCTTTCAGCTACAATTTTACAGCTTTCAGCTAGCTTAACAGCTTTCAGCTATAATCTCGCAGCTTTCAGCTAGTTTTGCCAAACAGAACCTTAAAGTTAATTTCACGGCATGGAGTTAATTTTGTACTCTTATATGTCATAATAGATTTCTAAAGCCATTTTAAATGTCTAGTCTATGAAATTTTGTATAGATTTCTTTTTATACATCTTAAAGTCTATTCGTTCATAACTAAGGTTCAATCGGTACTTCTATTAGCATATTACATAGGCAAGTGAGTTATGATAGCATATTTAATTCACATCGTTTGTGCGAAGATTTAATAAGGACCTTGCATCAAAGAATTTTTTCTAATATTTAGAGTGTTGGGCGGAGGCGGCACCGAGGAACCAAAACAAACGCCGATCAAAGAAGGCCAAACTCAACCAAATATCAATGCACAAACACAAATATCAATTTTAACATGGTTCGGCAATTGCCTACGTCCACGGGGCAAGAAGGGGGTGGGTTTTCACTAATAGAGAAAAAGAGTACAAATTGAGATTACAAATCGCTCAAACGAACCAACTAACCTCACCAACAAATCTCTCAATCTCTCAACCAATAACCCTAACCAATTGCTCAGAAAAATCTCTCTTTTCTGTGCTCCAAAACCCCCCAAAAAACTCCTACAAAACCCTCAAATCGTATTGGTATTTATACCAAAACAGAAACCCAAACAGACTGCAAATAGGAACTCTAACTTTCCAAAAAAACCCGTCGTAAGTCGACTTATCAGTCTGCATAAGTCGACTTGGCAGAGCGAAAAAACGACAACTGGAGAAGAGATCATAAGTCGACTTATCAGACCTGATAAGTCGACTTGCCAGAGCCCAAAATCAACAATCCAGAGCAGATCGTAAGTCGACTTACCATAAGTCGACTTATGCATGTGCATGAGTCGACTTATGACCGAAAATCTGCTTTTTCTAAGTTCTTCTCCACAATTCTCCACCTCGGCGAAGTTTTCCCAAAACTGAGCCGACACCAACCAAACAAATGCCTCACGTGTTGAGACCCAAATGGGAGTGCGAACACTCACCCCAAATGTCGATGTCGCTTACCAAATCGGCTGCATCAAAATGACTGCCTACGTATCTTTTGCCTAATGAATCAAGCCTTCACGTAGTTCACCCAACGGCCTCCGAAGGCCCTCAATCCAATAGAAGAGTATGCAACCCTTCTCCATCATTACCAAATCTGTGACTGATAGCACCTTCAATGGCCCCGAACTGACTCAATCCAAACACCTCCACCTGAGGTAAACCAATGGCCATATCCAAAATATATCTACCAACTCGTCATCCGCATCCAAATCCAAATGACTCACACGTTGTGTCACCTCAGCTGGAATCTCCAATAATGCAGAATGACCTGGAGTACATGGAGTAATCTCCACCCAACGTGGAGTAGCATCACTCTTCACCTGCTGCGACATCCGAACAATCTGATCAACACTCTCCACCTGCTGAGAGTCCAATGTGACATACCTGCTCAGAACAAAATCAGAAGCTCCCAAATGATAATCAACTGAGCCTCCGAACCCCAAACGCGCAATCGGATCCAAGCTCACATCCACGATGTGACCAAGTGCTGGGTATCCAAACATCCGACGCAACCCAAAATCTAAAGTAGCTCCACCAGATCCAAAATTTCCAAACGCAGCAGTCGGCGACCTATGACTAAGATGGCCCAAATATGTCAAAGCTCCAGAACCAATGCTCGACAACTAATGCCGATCCTCCTCCAGAAAGGAATGACCCATCGAAACTGTCATCTCATCTCGTCGCCCCAAAGTCTCCACACCAATGAAGTGTCTCCTATTACCGTGAGCTCGGCACAAACGCAAGAAAGGACCCCTACCAAAGCTGGAACAACGAGTTACCTTTCTGCCAATACACTTCTTCCAATTATTGTTGACTTCTAGGACTTTACACCAACAGGAACTGGTCGCGACCCAATAATGCCTAGAACAATCATCAACTACGGAAACAAAGATACGATTACCTCCCAATGATGCCTCCTTGGAAGGCCCCCAAATGCCTGACTGAACACCTCCTAAAAGACCCCTCGCTCGATGGATATGAGTGTCAAACTCCACCATGGTCTTGCTCATCCCAATGTGCTCACAGGACTTCAATCTGCAGGTCATAGCACTCCTTAACAACCAATGCACGGCATTACCAATCATATACCCCAGCACCAAACAATGCCACAGTCTAGCCGAATCTGATGAAGTTGTCATCTCCCTATCAATCACCGTGCTTCCGTGCAAATAATACAAATTTCTCCTTCTGACGCCCTTCATCACAATCGTGGACCCAAATGTAACCTTCAAGCGTGCATCCGCCAAGGTCACCCTATAGCCTGCTGCATCCAAAGCTCCAAGTAAAATGATATTATTCTTCGACTGAGGAACGAACCTCACTCCAACCAACTCCCGAATCACCCCGTCACTCATCCTGATCCGAACGGTACCGATACCACCAATAGAGCATTTGTGATCATTCCCCATGAGCACGAAATCCCCTCTTTCCAACTCCTAAAAGCTGGAGAACCAATCCCTCCTAGGACAAATGTGGTATGTAGCCCTCGAACTGATGGCAGTACAGATAATGAGTAGCCCGAAGAATCCGAATCTGAATCGTTGCCACTAGCCTTGACAACATTCGCCTCTGAAGCTTGAATAGCTTTTCCCTTATTCTTCCCGACTCGATCAACTAGTAGGCAACACAAACTAACGGCAGTGTAGATAATGAGTAGCCCGAAGAATCCGAATCCGAATCGTTACCACTAGCCTTGACAACATTCGCCTCTGAAGCTTGAATAGCTTTTCCCTTATTCTTCCCGGCTCGATCAACTAACTTTGGGCATTCGGCTTTCCAATGTCCATCCTCTTTGTAAAAGGCACACTGATTCTTACGAACTCCAAGATGTGCCTTTCTAGACTGCGACCTTCCGCTACGGTTTGGACCTTTTACTCTTGCGACCAACGCCCCCGCTACCGGCTCAATCGAAGTCTCCTTATCCTTCTTTCGAAGCTGATAATTCACAAGTGCAGCGGTGACCTCACTATACGAAAGAGATGCCTTCCCATTAATAAGAGTAAGAACGAAGGTCTCATATTCCTCGTCGGGCAAGGAACTCAACAACAACAACGCCTTGTCCTCATCTTCAATCACCACATCTACATTCGCCAAATCCGCAAGAAACTTTGTGTGGTGGTTCATGTGATCTCCAATGGAGGTTCCTTTCTTCAACTGGAAGCGGTAAAGCCTCCTCTTCAAATGCAAGCGATTCTTCACACTCTTGGTCAAATACTTGCTCTCAATGATCTCCCAAATCTTCTCTGTAGAAGTCTTATTGATCACATCATACTTTAGATCTTGAGTGAGACAAGATCTAATCACACCACACGTCGTTCGATTCATCCTTTTCCAAACCTTCTCATCAATATTGTCCGGTTTCCCGTCCAACTCCAACGTATCTTCCAAATTTTGCGCGTTGAGCGCATCCATGACTTCGCATCGCCAAAATCCAAAATTGTTTGTGCCATTGAACTTTTCCACGTCAATCTTCATCGACTGGATATTCAAGCTTTGGACGGTCTTCACGCCGGAAGTACTACCCACAACTCCTTCTTTCTCGGCCATAATCCTCAAAGCACCACCAAACCAATGCGGAAACAAACGAGAAATAGATCCAAACTGAAAAAGACGAGATTTTTACCAAAAAGATCCCACCTTTATCACCAAACGAAGCCTTAGATGAACTTCCAAAGCGATCTACTCTTCCAAATAGACCAAGCGTAGCCCGAGCTCTGATACCACTTGTTGGGGGGACGGCGGCACCGAGGAACCAAAACAAACGCCGATCAAAGAAGGTCAAACTCAACCAAATATCAATGCACAAATACAAACACCAATTTTAACGTGGTTCAGCAATTGCCTACGTCCACGGGGCAAGAAGGGGGTGGGTTTTCACTAATAGAGAAAGAGAGTATAAATTGAGATTATAAATCACTCAAACGAACGAACTAACCTCACCAACAAATCTCTCAATCTCTCAACCAATAACCCTAACCAATTGCTCAGAAAGATCTCTATTTTCTGTGCTCCAAAATCCCCCAAAAAACTCCTACAAAACCCTCAAATCGTATTGGTATTTATACCAAAATGGAAACCCAAACAGACTGCAAATAGGAACTCTAACTTTTTAAAAAACCCATCGTAAGTCGACTTATCAGTCTGCATAAGTCGACTTGGCAGAGCAAAAAAACGACAACTGGAGAAGAGATCATAAGTTGACTTATCAGACCTGATAAGTCGACTTGCCAGAGCCCAAAATCAACAATCCAGAGCAGATCGTAAGTCGACTCATGCACAAACATAAGTCGACTTACCATAAGTCGACTTATGCCTGTGCATGAGTCGACTTATGACCGAAAATCTGCTTTTTCCAAGTTCTTCTCCACATAGAGTAGATGGTAAAATATATCATAATCTCTCTGTTTTAATTTCGCAAAAAAAATAATTCTACGTACTTCCAGTTTTACTTCTATGATACGGAGAATGAGCTATAAAATTGAATGAAAATATAGATAATGTAAATATGAGTAAAATCATAACTAAAAGTTAATGTAAATATAAGTCAAACTACAAGTAAAAGTTTAATGGACATATTTCAAGTAAATTCATATGCAAAATTCCTTCGCGAATTGAATGATCACTCAGCTTTTAAAGACTTCAAGATAATAATCAATAGAGATGTTTTACTAGATCAATGTGTTTATAACTCACTAATAGTAGATTATGTGGCCACAGTTTGGGTTGAATGAAATAATAACAATATTTTATTTGAGAGAGATTGTTGAGTTGATGATCAATCCCACAAAAAATATTATTTTCTTTTTTATTTTTATTCTATTTTTATTAATTTAAATAATCATGATATTTAATAACATACATCATTGTACGTGTATCTTAACTAGCGGGATAAAAATTTAGGAAAATTGTGTCGATGCTCCAAAAGTAGAAACTTCATGTGACGAGGCCCTTTGGGAAAATTGTGTTGAGCCCCCAAAAGTAGAAACTTCATGTGACGAGGCCCTTTGTATTCTACCCCATGTAGATAAGCCCCAAATACACACAGTATTTGTGACGATGCCCCAAGTATAGGATTTAAAAAAAAACCAATGGAAGTTACGAACTTGCCCCTTTGATGAGACTGAACTCGGTTACTGCGCCCCCTCCTTATTTATTCCTAATTTCTCCATCATTAATCACATCTCTCTCTCTCTCTCTCTCTCTCTCTCTCTCAACCCTCTATCTCTCAACTTCTCCTTCTCTCTCACTTCCGCCATGGACACTAAAAATGATCAGGCTCTGGGGAGGTCGTGGAAGGCAAAGGCGAGGAAGGTGGTCATGGAGTCGGAGATCGGGAACGTGATCAGACCCGAGGGCTTGGCCGTCCGGGATGGGGCCGACTTCCACCAGACCTGCTACTACACTAAGTACAATAACATGGGGGCCAACAACGACCCTAGGCCCAGGGCTGAGTGGGTCAAGAAGCACGAGCCCATCAATAAGGAGGCGTCCTTCTTCCTGATCAAGAACTGGCTGGGGGACGTCACCTGGCCGAGGGACACCGGGGCCAAGTTATCGACGGTTTTGTCAAGGGCTAGTTAGTTTAATCAAATCGCTAGCTAGGTTGTTAATTAAAAGCTCGATAAACTTGGACCTGCCGTGCATCAAGCACGTTGGGTTTTTATTTGTTACCTTGAATTTTTATTAATTGTTTTGTCATAAAATTTTTTTTAAAACATTTTATTTGTAATTGTTTTCGAAAATTATAAATGAAAAGTGAGATGAATTCCTCTCCTCTTTTATCGTTGTTATTGCTATTTTATTATCAGTTTTTTCTTTAATTTGTTGTGGACGTGGTCGAAGCGCTGATTGGGACTAAGATCGCAAGCCAACAACATCAAACAATAATAGAAAAGAGTTATGTGTGTTAGTTCTACTTCCAACTAGTATTATTTCTAATATAAGTGTTAGTTCTAGTGGTATGTTAGTTCTAGTTAAGCCCATATTAGTTCTAGGGGCTCTCGTGTTAGTTCTAGCTGATGTCGTGTTAGTTCTAAATTGTAGCTAGTGTTATTTCTAATATAAGTATTAGTTCTAGTGGTATGTTAGTTCTAGTTGAGCCCCTGTTAGTTCTAGTGGCTCTCGTGTTAGTTCTAACTGATATCATGTTAGTTCTAACTTGCAACTAATGTTATTTCTAATATAAACATTAGTTCTAGTGATATGTTAGTTCTAGTTGAGCCCCTGTTAGTTTTAGGGGTTCTCGTGTTAGTTCTAGCTGATGTCATGTTAGTTCTAACTTACAGCTAGTGTTATTTCTAATATAAAAGTTATTTCTAGTGGTATGTTAGTTCTAGTTGAGCCACTGTTAGTTCTAGCGGTTCTCGTGTTAGTTCTATATGATTTCATGTTAGTTCTACTTTCATCTAGTGTTATTTCTAATATAAGCGTTAGTTCTAGTGGTATATTAGTTCTAGTTGAGCCCCTGTTAGTTCTAGTGGTTCTCGTGTTAGTTCTACCTAATTTCATGTTAGTTCTACTTTCAGCTAGTGTTATTTCTAATATAAACGTTAGTTCTAGTGGTATGTTAGTTCTAGTTGAGCCAATGTTAGTTCTAGGGGCTCTCGTGTTAGTTCTAGCTGATATCGTCTTAGTTCTAAATTGCAGCTAGTGTTATTTCTAATATAAGCGTTAGTTCTAGTGGTATGTTAGTTGTAGTTGAGCTCATATTAGTTCTAGCGGTTCTCGTGTTAGTTCTAACTGATTTTATGTTAGTTCTACTTCCAGCTAGTGTTATTTCTAATATAAACGTTAGTTCTAGTGATATGTTAGTTCTAGTTGAGCCCTTGTTAGTTTTAGGGGTTCTCGTGTTAGTTCTAGCTGATGTCATGTTAGTTCTAACTTTCAACTAGTGTTATTTCTAATATAAGCGTTAGTTCTAGTTGAGCCCCTGTTAGTTATAGGGGCTCTCGTGTTAGTTTTAGTTGATGTCATGTTAGTTCCAAGAGCCCTAAGTCCCAAGGCCCAATCAAAGACCTTTAACTATATATTGTAGTTGCAGGGGTTTGAACTCGTGACTTCCTCTCCAAATTCCCAAGCTTTACCACTAGACCAAGTAGCCAAAGTATTGAAGTTAGTTCCACTTAAAATTAGCTCTAACATGAATTAGAACTAACATGAAATAAGTTAGAACTTACATGAAATAAGTTAGAACTAACACGAGTTATTATTCAAGATAGAGTTTAAAAAAGGACGGGAAAATTCCCTCCATTTTTTCGTCAAATCGCATTAATGGGACGTGACTTTTAATATTTTTGGGAACCAGAGGCGTATGGGGAAGATAAATGGAGGAGCAATTTCGGGGGTTTTTCCCCAAAATACGATCTCTTTTTTATACTGCTGACGTGGAGGAGTCTTGAAACATTAAATGCTATTTTTAGGGCTGAATCACATGTGTTAAAATATAAGGGACTGACTCACATGGAGTTTTCACTTTTGGGGCCTGGACACGTTTTTCCCTAAGGGTCTGTTTGGTTATTTCCTAAAAAACCAAGAAATAGAAATGAAAACCAAGAAAATTTAAAAAGTACAATTACATCCATTTCCATCCCTAAAACTCACCCACAATATCTAATAAAATATTATTTTTATCTAACAACTTATCCATCACATCTAATAAAATATTATTTTCATCCAACAATTCATCCATCACATCCACCATATCTAATAAAATATTATTTTCATCCAACAACCCATCCACCACATCTAATAAAATATTATTTCCATCCACAACATCACTCAACTCATCTCATCTCATTATTTCATATCAGTCACATCATCCAATAAGATGATGACAACTCATATCATCTCACTAACATTTCATTTTCACCAATTTCCTCCCAAAAAGCTAGAAAAACAATTTTCTTAAGTGTGGATCACATCATCCAATAATATAATGACAACTCATCTCATCTCATCTATTTTCTTATTTTTAAGGATGAACCAAACAAAAGAAAATAACTTATTACAAGAAATATGTTTCTTATAATTCATTTCCTTATTTTTTTTCATCAACCAAACAACATCAAAACAAGTTTTCTTAAAAAATCACTCACATCATCCTATAATAAGGTGACAACTCATCTCATCTCATCTCCATTTCTTTTATTTTCTTCTTTTTTTAGTAAACCAAACACTCCCAAAACAATTCTTTTTAGAAATAGTTTTCTATTTATTTGATTTCCCATTTTTTAGGCAAACAAACAGACCCTAAAGAGTATCAAAATGTTAGAAAAGAAATAATTTTGTGGTACAAACATTGGCCATACAAAAGTGAAATCACACCCCAAATTAACTTTTGTTGTCGAGAAAAGATACGGTTCGGATATGACCCAAAACCAGACCCGATCCGAAGCGACACAAAAGAACAAAGAAGTTCCATCGCTCGATGGTCCGTCCTCCTCTTCTGTCTTATCTCGATTCTCCCCCTCTCTTTCCTTTTCTTTTTATTTTTCGTTTTTCCCTCGAAGAAAGAATAATAAAATAAAATAAAAAATTCTCCCCTCTCATAATTTCTCTCCTCGTTTTCCCTCTCATAATCATGGATGTATTATTTTCTCCGACTATTGAACGAAGTCGTAAGGCATCAAACGAAACAGCAGCAGAGTTATCTGGATGCTAGAAGTGGCGATTTCAATTGGGTCTGCTTCTAATTTGGTATTGCGCTAAACCCTATAATCAAAATCCCTTTTTGATCTTTCTTTCCGTTGTTTATCTTTATAATTTATCCATTAATAAGCCCCTTGTTCCTTATTGTACCGGGTTGTGATGTTTTCTGGGTTTTACCCTTTTGCTTCTTTGTCTTGAATCAGTCAAATTGAGCAGGGATGTGTTTTGTCCCAATCCGCATAGAGAATTTAGTTAGGGTTTGTTCGGGGATTTTCCTTTTTGGTGTGTTTGGGAGTTTACTAAGGGAAGGGAAGGAAAGGTAAACAACGGGAAGGGAAGGGAAGGGAAGAGAAGAGAATTGTAATATGTTGTTTGGGAGTTGAGTAAGGTGAATGAAGGTGAAAGGAAGTAAATATATGTAAATTTACATAAATGACTTTATACTAATAATACATCAGCCCTTTTATTTGTTTTGATAGGGGTAAGAATGTCATTACACCCATTTACCCTCCTTTACCCTCCTCTACCGCCCAAATCGGGGGGGAAAGAAAACCAAGCAATTTTACCCTCCTTTCCCCTTCCTTCCCCCTCTCTACCCTCCTTAAAAAAACTCCCAAACAAGGTGAAAGCCTCATTTCTCTTCCCCTCCCCCTCTCTACCCTCCATCCAAACAGGGCAAAATGGATTCACAAGTTTGACCCTAAATTTGTTGGGCTGTAGCTTGGTTAGAGATTTATCGTAGCTACAATAAGCCGAGGTGGCTATTATCCTTATGCTACCATTAGATGGAGTTCATTCATGTATTTTTACCGTCGAGTAATTTTGATCGAGGTTCATTTATATGAGCTCATACTTCTTTCATCTCTAGTCTTTAGACGTAATATTTTTTATCATACACATCCACTACGTTTGCTTGTTCCTGCTATCTTCCGGATATTTTGAATGTATTGTAATGTGCAATATGTTGCCTGTGCTATAGAATACCCACAAACGTGACAAGCTATGCCTTGATCAAAATACAGTGTGGATCTTCACCCATTGTAGTCTAGCCCTCTTTCAAAATTTCTTTTTTATCTCTTGATTTTTTTTTCTTTGTGTGCAAGGTAAATGATCCAACATAGCAGAACCAAATAAGTTGTGGCCGTTTTTGCGATTAATTTTGATTTAACTTTTATGTTTCTTGCACCATATAATTTATTCCAACTGTTAGAATTTGTTCTAGTTTAGCAGCTTGTTCTGTCTAAGGATTTAACTTTTGATTTAACTTTTATGTTTCTTGCACCATATAATTTATACGAGCTCATATTTCTTTCATCATGCACATCCATTATGTTTGCTTGTTCCCGCTATCTTCCGGATATTTTGAATGTATTGTAGTGCAATATGTTGCCTGTGCTATAGAATACCCCCAAACGTGACAAGCTATGCCTTGATCAAAATACAGTGTGGATCTTCACCCATTGTAGTCTAGTCCTCTTACGAAATTTCTTTTTTATCTCCAGTTTTTTTTTTTTTTTTT
>BQKN01064426.1:96189-108148 GCA_022839385.1 Asparagus kiusianus | reverse complement strand
ACACACGTTGCCGGTTAGTCTTTTTCCGTAAAAAGGACAAAAGTCTATGTATTCAAAATCATAGCATCAAGTCTAAGAGAGTTCATTCTCTTAGCATAACGTTACATGTGGAACGGACTTAGATAATTCACATGCAAGCCCGACTCAAATGGTAATCGGTAAAGGCACGCCAAATCCGTTGAAGGCTGAGGATTTGCCAAAAATCCTAAGTCAGCGCCTAACACGCGTTGCCGGGTAGTCTATTCCCGTGAGAAAGACAAAGTCTACGTATTCAATATCGTAGCACTAAAAGAGTTAACTCTTTTAGCACAACGTTACACGCAGAACGGGTCTAAACAATCTGCATGCTAGCCCGACTCAAACGGTAGTCGGTAAAGGCTTATCAAATCCGTTGATGGCTGAGGGTTTGCCAAAAATCCTACGCACGTTTGCAGGCCCATCAGCTTAATGGATGTGAGCCGAGACTTAAAGCAGATGAGCCAAAGACAAGTCTTTAAGACTCAGTCAAAAATGCACGAAAGCCACTTCCATGTCTTAAGTCAAAACGTTGAGGTCAGACCCGCGTCTCAAGTTCAAAATGCAGGGTCCACCCCCACCTTCCAGAAATAGGATTATGGCGCATGCCTTCACACAGGTCCTGCGCGGAAAATCCCTTCAACCAAGCTACCTTCGAAGCGAGTGCAGAGAACAACTCCTTTGTGACAAGGAATTAACAGCTCTAAGATCAGAGTTGAGATCCAAAGTATTCCGAAAATTCGTCCCAGTCAACCGCGAACTTTCGAAAACTTTGGAGGGGGTTCTGTAGGCTGTCTAAAAATCACAATAGATAGCTTATCCCCCATCAAACACCGATGATGGAAGTTACAATCTGACGACTTCCAGAAGACTACAATTTGAAGACTTTCACGTAGAAGGTTACAATCTGACGACCTTCGCAACAACCGATGAAAGCTCTAATTCAACAGCCTTCATAATCAACATCGGGAGTTACAATCTGACGACTCTCATATTTTCAAGGAGCTAAGACGAAGGTTACAAGATGACGATCTTTGCGACGCCCTAGCAAAAGAGACTACAAATCAACGGTCTCTTCATACTAAAAATGCAGATATCTCTCAAACCGTAAGGAATTTGGCAAAATTGACAGAGCAAACCGAACCCTATGGGGTTGGTTTGGTCGGCTCCGTCTCGTCGAGATAGCCGATTTTCATATATAATTCGTCCAATTCCGACGTACGGTTTGAAAGTTATGACATGTTCTTCGTAGCAAGTTATGTTCTGAAGTCCGTCTGCAAGACTGGGCTTCATCAGAACATTGGACTTAGCCTGAAGCTCGCCAAACCCGCCTAAGGTTCGCCTCTGCATTATAGAGTCAAAACGCACAGGTCAAACCAGCGTTATAACATCAAAACGCAGAGTTAATCTCTAAAACAGCACCAACTGTGCGTTTTCAGCCTTTAAACAGGCTCAACTCTGCGTTTTCAGCCTAAAACGCAGAGTTAATCTCTAAAACAGCACCAACTGTGCGTTTTCAGCCTCAGCTGTGCGTTTTCAGCCTCAGCTGTGCGTTTTCAGCCTCAGCTGTGCGTTTTCAGCCTCAGCTGTGCGTTTTCAGCCTCAGCTGTGCGTTTTCAGCACCAGCTGTGCGTTTTCAGCCTCAGCTGTGCGTTTTCAGCCTCAGCTGTGCGTTTTCAGCACCAACTGTGCGTTTTCAGCCTCAGCTGTGCGTTTTCAGCCTCAGCTGTGCGTTTTCAGGTCCAGAAACGCACAGTTTGAGCCCAGAACGCTGATTTCAGCATTTTGACTTGTTCAAGCACGATTTGAACGGTTCCAGAACCGTTTTCTCCCCAAAATTTTAGGGGATCATTACCTATCATGGAGAGATTTATGAGGGGCAGTTACACCCCAATAAACCCTCATTAAGGAGATATTTAAGGGGGTGGTTATACCCTTAATCCCCTATAAATACCTCAAAACTCAACTGAGTTCAGATCCTCTTTTTTGGCTGACTTTTTGGAGGATCCTTGATCGGCCATCTTGCCGTTTTCTGCAGCAACAAGGAGCTCTGGAGATCAGCGACTTGAAGGAGCTCTTGAATCATTTTGGAAGGCTTTTATTGAAGCCTTTGAGATTATTCGGCCTTGGCTTATTAACCGAACTTTCGATTTAAATCAACTCTTTTATAGAGTTTCAAACTCGATCTGAGTTATCAACTCGTCCAGAGTTTTAAAACTTGCTTTGCAAGTTCTTCTAAACTCGGTCAGAGTTTTCATACTTGATGTGCAAGTTCTCCTAAACTCGGTTAGAGTTTTAAGACTTGCCACGCAAGTTCTCCACAGCGTCAAATCGTGAGGAGAAGACCACGTTCCAGTGAATCAAGACGTTCGGATCGTCAACGGAGAGCAAACTCGACGCAAGCATTCGAGGGAGGCACTCCATCGCCACCGTGAAGAACCCAGAATTAAACAAAGGGGAGAGTCAAGTTCATTCTCCTCTCTTTTGTAATCGGAATCCAAATTGTAATCGATTTTGAGAGAATACAAGTCAAATTTTCTTTCATTGTCTTTTTACTGCAAATTTCCAACAAACAAAGAGGTCGGTTTCGCTAAAATGTGTTTTATGACAGCCATCTCAGAAAACCCACGGGACTACTAGTCCCGTGGGTTTTCTGACGGCCATCGAAAACGCACGGGACTACTAGTCCCGTGCGTTAAGCAGAGACTTCGTCACCACTTGGCGAAGTCTATGATAGAAGGTTAGATTCTAATTCCAAATTTAGTGACGTTCCACCTGCGTGTATGATAGAAGGTTAGATTCTAATTCCAAATTTAAAATTTAAAATTAAATTTTCTTTAATTAGATTCAAAATTGTTCGCCTGCTGCCCAGTGGAATCTGTCCATCTAAAACTCGTGTCTCGCATAATCTTGGTCTCAAGACCAATCTCTCCTATGCCTAAACTTGTAATAATGTCAAGCACCCCTTGGGCTCTTTATTTTGAATAAAAGCAACTTTCGACGTTTTCCTATATAGGTATGCTAAAACAACACTACCTCATGATAATATCCCGCACATGTCGAAGTCTCGAAGAAGCGTTAACCACCTATCACATATCAAATGCATTAAGTCGTATTTTATGAATAATGAGTAAAAATCTAGCAAAAACGACCAATATAATCTATTATATGAATAACATATTGTCTTACCTCAAATGTACTTTATGTTTACTTGAATCGGGGAAAAGAAGCGTCCCGATCATGTGCAAAGTATATGCACGTGTATGTTGCTAGATCATGACATGGGATGCATCTTCTGGCAAGAGGTTTGTGAAATTTTCTTTTAGCCACTCCAATCTAATATATCCCCGGGCAAGGACTCCGGAGATAGCCTAACAACTCATCACAAATTTGACGCCACACATGTCTATCAGTCCCCGTAACACAAGGGTCATCAATGCGGAGACTAAGGATCACTGCTATGACATGGAGAGTAATAGTCACCTTGCCAACACGTAGATGAAAAATATTAGTCTCTGGCCTCCATCTATCCATCAAGGCATTAAGTAGTGTCCAATCGAGTTTCATTCACCGTAATTTTGAGCATGTGAGAAAACCTGCTTGGGCTACTAAAGCAATCATACACGGATCTTCAAGTGGCCATCGTGTATGTCTGAGGCTATGATCAATCATAACTAGCTCCGGTCCTCTGTGCACAAAAATGAAAAAATTATTAGCATTGACTCAATGAGTAAGTAATATGTGACTATAAATTCAAAAAATTTATGACTAAACATATAAGAATCATTACCTTTGTAAATGATATACTCTCAGAACGGTATCGTGACTGATCATAGAGGACTTCATCACTTACCAGCCCAGGAAGCATAGTGTATATACATGCACATATAATTGTTAACTTATTAGTACATGCAGAATCAATAAGACTATAATAATGAATAAGCCTATAACAACAATGAAAATAGAGATAGAAAATATATTACTAATTGATTGCTATGTACTTGTTCTTGATGGGCAACGGGACCTATTATGGCCTAATTGATTACATTATCCACATTTAATTCGTAACGCTACTACTTCCAGGCCTTAATCCATGGTACCTCTAATGCGCACGGAGCGAGGTTGTCCCGCTTGTGTTTTGTATTAAGGTGATAATATGTATGGTCCATTATAAACCAGTCAATAACGACTATCGTCGAGAGGATGAAAACTCTCATTGTAAGCCTTTCGATAATGATTTGTTGAATACCAAGCTAAACAATACCTATCATAAGGCAATCTAGCGCCACCACCCTCCTGATTAGAACTAGCCGCTAAAACATGTTCACATGGTAGTTTTTGTAATTGTGGTATATTACAAGTATAACTACACTCCTGATCATAGAGATAGACGGTGTAAGTACTTTCACAATCTTTAACCTCTCATTAATTATCATTGAATTAAGTAATCCTACATGATCTTACAGCCACAATCCTTTTCTACAGAATACTCTCATTTTTTTGGTCTTTAACCTCTCATTAATTATCATTGAATTAAGTAATCCTACATGATCTTACAGCCACAATCCTTTTCTACAGAATACTCTCATTTTTTTGGAGTGTAACTTGTCGTCCAACTTGCACCATCACCACGTCTCTTATTAAGGTTTGCATTTAATCTATAAAACGTCCTTCCAACCAAGGTTTGAATTGGCATAGCAGGGCACTCTTGAGTACACCATTGAAACATTCAGAACAATTAGTTGTCATCATACAATAGCGCACTCCACCATCTCTACATAATGCCCACCGATCTTCGTATTGCGGCTTCAAGTTTTGTTCAATCCAGTTATGTGCTTCAACTGATAGGGGCTTAATTTTCTCTCTACAATGCTCATATACCAGTGTGTCGACTACACACCCGACTTGCCACAATAGATTTTGTAAGTTGACCTCTCCATGTTTTTTTCTTAAAATTATCTCTTACATGCCGCAAGCAATATCGATGATGATGCGGTGCTCGAAATCCCTCATGCAAGGCTCATGGAATTCCTTTCATCTGGTCAGAAATAAAAGTAATCGTTCTAGGACTTTGAACAGAAGGGATGAATCTGTAAATACATTGAAAATACCACTTCCAACTCGATGTATCTTCTACCTCCAAACTGCGAAAGCCAATGGAAATAGACCACCATTTGCATCTACACTAGTCTGTTAGACCCTAGAGGGGGGTGATTAGGGTCTTATGTTAATCTAATCCGATTTTATGCCAATTAAAATTTATTAATAAATTATTCTTGCAAGATAGATATATAATATGTTATGAGCAAGAATATGCAATATGATCAAAGAGATATATCCTAGCAAAGAGGTATATGATAAAATATATGCAAGGATATATAAATTAACACAAGGGTAAACAAACTAAACTAAAGAAACAATTATGATAGGGCAATATAAATAATGCAAACACACAATATGATCACGGAGTTTGGACCTTCTGTCCTACGTCTCCGCTCCCCACTCCCGGAGAGAAATCCACTATCACAACCGGGTTTTCTACGCTTACCCGAATAACGTTTACACCTCATAATTTAGTTTTTTAGCTAACCGAAAACTTTACAACCACACACTCTTGTAATCCCACTTTACAATCTCACAAGTGTTGGTCTCTAGTCCGTATCTCCCTCAAGTGTTAGGAATTACAACCTACATCTAGGCATTACTACCTACTGTACTCCTCTTGGGACGACCCCATCTCTCACTACACACTCTTCTCGGTGTACAAGTGTTTTACAAAGTGATCTACACAATTAGGTTCACAAATACAACAATGCTTGTTCTCTTCAATGGATGAGAACTCAATTAAGCTCACTCTCAATTGTCACAAACCCACAATCCAAATTATACTATGAATGTAAATACAATAAGCTCAATAGGTTGTGTGTGAACAAAGAGATAAATCAAAACAAGTCTAAACTCAATTTAATCTAGCAAAATAAATATGACAAGTTAAGCATAAAAAAGCTAGATAAATAGTTTAAGAAAACTTCTCTAAAACAAGAGTGGATGGATGTAGATTGAAGCCCAAACAAGATTGATGATTTCCTCAAACTCTCGTAAAATTCTCTTTACAAACAAACTCTTAAACACTCTTTTAAACAAACACAAAACAAGCTTAAACTCTTATTAAACTCTTTTAAAACATTCTCTTGGATCTTGTGAAGGATGAGAGCAAGGTGGTATATATAGTCACCCAAAACCTCAACTAAAAATCCCAAGTAAACGACCAAAAAACCCACAGAATCAGAAATCAAATTCTGTACAAATTATAGCCGTTGGGCGATCGGCGGTCGACCGTGAAAAACGCGCGGTCGACCGCGAGCAGCTCAGAGGCAAATTCTGAGCTCAGGAAAATATCCGATCAACTGTGGCGGTCGACCGTAAAACTCTCTGGACTTCATCCGGTCAACCGCCACGGTCGACCGCGAGCCATCAAAAAACATTTTGAGTCTCTGGACTCAAAGCGGTCAATCGTGGCGGTCGACCGCAAACAGATACATGCATTTAACAGGTTTTGAAGCTGCTTTCTGATTTTAAAACCCTGTTTAAAAATATCAAACAAATTCAGAAAAATGTAAAACTTTGGAAAATGATTGTAGACATGATAATAAACATGCTACAAAAATTAGTTTTTAAAAAGGACCTCCCAAATAAAAAATATCATCATTTTGTAAAAATAGTCCAAAACATAAAAATGTAAACATATGAGTTTTGACATTTTAGCTTAACCATGTTTTGAAACATTACAAAATAATTTTGTAAACTTAATAAAAGATGTATATGATTATTGTTAAGTCCAAAAACTAAGAATACAATATTTTCACAAAAGTGCATATTTTGCAAACTTTTCAAAAATAATAAGTATGATTTCATTGACCTAAATAAAATTGATATTGATGAAATCATATATATGTATATAAGTATGAAACAAGAAATGTATTTTCAATTGTATTCAATTGTTTCATATTAAAACTTAAAAACTATCAAACCAAAAAATATATGTATATATATATATATATATATATATATATATATATATATATATATATACATAAAAACCAATATAATGTGTGTGTATATATGATTGAGCTTAAAGTACCAACACACATAATATGATAGCTAAACTAAATATACCCGAGCTTGATGATCTTCAACGAAGCTCTATCTTGGTAAACTTGCGGATGAAGCTTGAACTTGAATCTTTAACTTGAATTGCATTGCTTCATTCCACAATTCCGCCAACCTCCATTGGATATGATCGTGAATGCGTAATTCCATCCATCCTTCAACTTATTGTTTGTCTACAATGAATACAAAATACAAACACTAGACAAACAATATTAGATGTAAATTGTTTGTTAAACATCATCAAAACAAAGAGGCCAACATGGTCAACCAAGAGCACTCCTTTGTACTTGTCGTATACATGTGTTTCATCAATCCTCAAGAGTGGACGACAAAAAAAGAACCATTTGATAGCGGGTCCAAATACCCAAAATACTCGCATGAACCATTCCATTCCCGGTGCAATCTCTTTAGACAATATCTCATATTCGGTACTCGGATTTTTCCTCTTAATTGCTTCAAGATATTGCAGAAGTAATTCGTAAGATTTCTCCCAATCTCCAAAGATTTTAGTCAACGCCTTTCTCTATGCATCATATGCTTTGTATTTGGATATAGTTATTTTTCTCATATCATATACCCTTGTAATTATCTGACTTTGAGTAAGATCAAGTTCTCACCTAACTTCGGGCAAAATTAGCTTCATGATATAAGAGGAACTTGCTGTCTTATGATCGGCATTAACAGTTGGATTGCAACATGTATGAATTCCACAATAACTAGAGATCATAAATTGCCCATTAGATTTTTTCCTAACCGCTACATTAAACTTCCATGACACTTTGAATTTCTCTCGTCTTGAGCACTTGCATACTCTCCTTGAGCTTTCTCGTTGAAGTAGCACTTGACATGATAATTGGTTGTATTCATTTTCACCGGCTTGAATTTGACCCGATTCTTGATTGACCATTCACGTATAGCGAAAACCAAAGTTTCCTTATTCTCGAAAACATCTCCTTTTTTGAAAGTGAAGTCCTCGGGTCTCGGGTCATTCGCCATTAGGACCAAGCTCAACGAACTCAGCTTGTGAGGCATTTATCCACTCCTCATTTTGAAACTCTTCTGGCAATGGTTCTTCAGACTCAATATAATCGTTGTTCATACAATATTCATCCATCCAACGGGTGTCCTCATCGGTTCCTCTAATTGCACATTTCATGCTATCAAGACATTCCTCCTCTTCAGCATCTCCATAATCATCATTTGCATCTGCATCCTTATCCTCTTCTACAATAGAACCAACTGCTAAATTAACTGAAACATGACCAAAAGCGTTGTGGAACACGTCACTTGACATTGCACCCGAGTCATTTTCTAAGTGTAAGGCACTTGGAGATGAAATGAATTCGTTTGAGTTATTTTCTAAGTCAAACATGTGGGAGAACTCTCTTGGAGCATATGAAACTTAGGTAACACCAGATATTGGAACATTTTCAATGAACAACTCGATTGAGATTTGATTTTTCGCAAGTTGTATCATGTCATTCAGTTCTTGATCATTGGTGATCTCTATAGCAATTGTTCTCTTTTTATTTATCGGTCAATTACAGAAGACCTTAGTGGCATACTCTCCATGATTAACTCTAGTAACTCTGTATATTTGCTCCATCATTCCATCGAAGTTAGAATTTTTAGATAACATGAACATTTTTCTAGATCCTCCCTCATATATAGGCATATTATTTATTCCAACACTCAATTTCTCATTGAATAGCAAATAACTGGTATTTCATTCGCCATTCGAACTAAAATATTAACATTTATCATATGCAAATTATTTGTCAAATTTTGATCTAACAAATTTTAATCTATCAAATTTTAGTCTACCAAAATTTAATCAAATCCCATTGTTTATCATAATTAAAAAATTATTCTAAATATACAGTTATTTCTAAACTATAATTTTAACTAAATAATATAGATGAAATTAGAAAAAAATCAAAATTTATACCTTGATGAAGATTCGAAATTCGTCGGCATCAAAGAGGAGACAACATCAGACTTCAACAATACAACTTAAGCGAGGATTTCTATTTGG
This sequence comes from Asparagus kiusianus, assembly GCA_022839385.1. Classification (NCBI taxonomy): domain Eukaryota; kingdom Viridiplantae; phylum Streptophyta; class Magnoliopsida; order Asparagales; family Asparagaceae; genus Asparagus; species Asparagus kiusianus. Next base: position 98,928 of record BQKN01064426.1, on the reverse strand, counting down.
GTTTGGAGAGAATGATTTTGGAGAGAATGAGTTTGGTGAGAATAAGAGAGAGAAAATTGAGGGAGAATGAGGTGTTTTGGAGAGAATAAAGGGAATGGGGTTAGAGTTATTGAGGAAGTGAGATCGGGAGAGAAAGATTGGGTGAGGGTGGGTGAAAATCGGGGTAGAAGCTACTGAGAGATCGGGGTAAAATTCGATCGACGAAGAGGTGGAAACTGTGCCCTAATTGTTGGGCACAACGGGGTTTTTATAAGCCCGACAAATCCACGGGACTAGTAATCGATTTGCTGGACGGACTTCGCCAAGTGGTGACGAAGTTTCTGCTTAACGCACGGGACTAGTAGCCCCGTGTGTTTTGGTTGGGCGTCAGAAAACCCAAGGGACTACTAGTCCCGTGGGTATTCTGAGATGGTTTAGTGGCCAATTAAGGATCACTAAACATACGGGACCAGTAGCCCCATATGTCTCGGAAACACATTTTAGCGAAACCAACCTCGACCAAAAAGAAATCAATTTTGCTAAATAATTAGCAAAACGATCGGTTTTGCTAATTATTTAGCAAAAATAGGTTCTTTAAAAAAAAAACTCCTAGTAAAAAAGATGATACACTTCCAAAAAAATACTAAAACAGTCGTAACGATGCAATCATTTTCGTATAAATAGACATCGAAAATTTGGAGAGGGGTTGACTTTCATTCATCAACGCTTCCTTTAGCGGCACTCAACTTTTTCAAGATAATAACACCATCGGCATTTTTGTTTCACATTACTGTAGATGCCGCTCCTGAGCGCTTTAGCCAAGTTCTTATCAAGGAACCCTGATAATATTGCAACAAAACATAGTATGATCATAGTATTGTAAACCCCCCAAGACATCGCAATGGAACATTTAAATATGAATCCCATTGACATACTGCAATTTTCTCTGTAACCAACACTTCATAAATTACAAACATAAAACCTGTCATATCATAAGAAAATGTGTATGATATGTATCATATATTGAATTTTCAGTTTTTTAACAAATTTGGAGAAGAAAAAAATAATAATAATGACATGAAAGCTCATCTCATCACTGTCATGAAGCAAATTATAGTGTACCTGCTTCAACCTCCTCCTCCTCCTCGACTTCTTCCATAGTACTTCCTTATCTCCCACAGCTGCTCTACAACTTCTTTCATTGCTGGACGATCTGCTCGAGTTGGAGCAGCACAGTTAAAAGCCAAACCAAGCACTCTCATTACCACTCTCCCATCTACTGCATCCTTCAACAATGGATCCAATATCGCCATCACATTCGCTTCATTATAGTTCTTGAAAGCCTGTGATAATCAATAAAAATAGTTTAATCAACAAATTCACATAACTCCCTGAACTTTATAATTCACATGAAACCCTCCTGAACTTACAAATTATACTGAACCCGTTTGAACAACTGAAAATTCTTATAAAGACATTAGTAGTGAGAGCAAAAAGTCTAAATGATCTTTTTTTCTTCTCCCCTTATGGTAAAACTGTGCAAAAGCTATCACGTGCTTAAGTAACTTCCATCAATCATGATACTTGAGTGAGACAAGATAGGCGGCTTTGTGCAAAACCCCCCAAAGTTCAGGTGGTCATGAAACTTAAACTTTTAATTGATGACAAAATATCGTAAAGGGAAATTTTTAGGATTTCTTGTATATATGCCCTTTAAATCATGTGTACCCCCAAATCACCAATTTTGGGGAAAAAGTACTCCCAAATTAACAAATTATTAATGATGTTGGATATGATGAGTGAACATTTTACTGTTTTGCTGATATTATTAAATTGCAGTTACAAAGTTGATTATTTGTTGATTTGAGGAGTATTTTTTCCCCAAGTTGATGATTTGGGGTAGTTTTCCAGACACTGTGATAGACGCATGATTCAAGGGATTAAAAAAAAACCCCAAAACTTAAATATCACAGCTTACCCATCGGACAGTAATCCTTTCATCAGTGCTCCTCTTCATCTCTACAGGGCGGCGTCCAGAAAGAATTTCAATAAGCAAAATACCATAGGAGTACACATCACTTTTGGGTGTCAGCTTAAAAGTCTTGAGGTATTCTGGATCAAGGTACCCGGCTGTTCCTTTCACTTTGGTCAAGATATGGGTTTGCTCTGATTCTGTTGGACCTATTCTAGCAAAACCGAAGTCAGATACTTTGGCTCGAAGGCTTTCTGTTAGCATGATGTTCGATGACTTCACGTCTCTGTGGATTATTGGCTTTTCTGTCAAAACAACACATTTAGAATGCTCTGTTATGTCAGTTGTGCACAATAGCAGGAAGGTGAAATGAAATAATAGAACATGGCAATATTTATTAGGGTTAATTGTGGATAGACCCCCTGTACTATTGCCCAATTGCAGATAGACCCCTTAGTATCGCCCAAGTGCGGACAGACCCACCAAGGTCCATTTATTAAAAATAAAAAAAAAAGAAATTTCTCTTTCTCTGAGGGTAAAGGAGTGGCGAAAGATTCATTCTACAATAAGGGGGCCTATCTACAAATATAGAACTATGGGGAGCCTATCCGCTACAGAGGGCTATGCGCAATTAGCCCTAATAAATATCTAAACTGCTTAAGAATCACTCAACTGGAACCAAACTATTACTCCACTTGGGGATCGGGACCCAAAACATAAAAGGATGCCGAATATGTAATCATTAATTTGTTGAAGAGAAGAAAATAGATATTATTTCTATCAAGGAT
>BQKN01064426.1:58462-84497 GCA_022839385.1 Asparagus kiusianus | reverse complement strand
AACCCCCGAATAGGAGTAAAAATACTCAAATACACCAAAACTGGAAATCTGCAACAGGGGTTCGGCGGTCGACCGATCCGGTCGACCGAACCCTGACACCAAAACTTGGCGGTCGACCGCTTGGCATTTCGGTCGACCGATCAGACATCGCGGTCGACCGAATTGATGTCGCGGTTGACCAGAAAGATGTCGCGGTCGACCGAATCGATGTCGCGGTCGACCGGAGCCTTGTCACGAACTCAGCGGTCGACCGCGTCGGTCGACCGCCGAGCGGACAGAACCCAACCTGGGTTTTCTGTCAGCTATTAAACCTGGATCTAAAACTTGCGATAACATGGGTTTTGATAAATTAGGAATCGCACTGAAGATACACAACAAATTCCCAAGCTTGAAATCTATATTTCCAAAATTTTAAATCCATGAGAAACAAATCCAAATCGTTTTAATAGCTGTAAAGATGTTTTAAACTCTTGTTTAGGCAAAAACTCAGATCTAGATCTTCTTTAACAGAACCTGGGTGAGTTTTTTAAAATATATAAAGTCCCAAATCCATATTCTATGACATAGTAAGCTATTAACTATTCAAAAATACGAATTTGGCTCCATAAAACCAATAAAAACTCAGTTCTTGGCATTTAAATCAAAAGGGGTGGGGGTTGGGCGAGAAATTACTCGCCTTGGGTGCTGATGAAGCCCTAGATCTGCAAGAGGTTGATCCTCTTCGCCAAAAATCCAGAATCCCACTGAAGCTCCTCAAGAATTTCCCCAAATCGCCAAATCCAGGTTAGGGTTTTGAGAGAAGGAAGATGGGGCTAGGGTTTATGTCTGGGGCTGAAGGGATTTCTCCTGGGTTGAGTTGGTATAAATACCAACTCCCCAACCCGACCCGAAACCCAATAGCCCAAAAACTAAAACCCGAAACCAAACCTGTAAACCCTCTGATCGCTGATCGGTCGACCGCGCCGGTCGACCGCGTCGGTCGACCGATCAGCACAAAAATGCCTGCTGATGGCATTTCACATGCTGGCCATATATCACTCGATTTCTCTCACTTGAAAACACCTACTGGGTTCCCAAACACTGATAAACATATATATCTTATGTTTATATGGATATTCATCACAAGGGAATTATTTACTATTGATAATTCACACATATATATACATATATACTATAGAAATTTTTGGGGTTTTACACCTCCTCTCAATCTCCTTCCCCTCCCCCCCCTCTCCTTTCAATCTTCTCTCAATCTCCTCCCCCTCCTCTCAATCTCCTCCCCTCCCCCTCCTCCTCTCAATCTCCTCTTAATCTCCTCCCCCTCCCCCTCCCCCTCCTCCTCCTCTCAATCTCCTCCCCCTCCTCTCAATCTCCTCTTAATTTCCTCCTCTCAATCTCCTCCCCCTCCTCTCAATCTCCTCTTAATTTCCTCCCCTCTCAATCTCCTCCCCCTCCTCTCAATCTCCTCTTAATTTCCTCCCCTCTCAATCTCCTCCCCTCCTCTCAATTTCCTCCCCCTCCTCCTCCTCTCAATCTCACCCCTCCCCCTCCCTCTCCTAGTGGTGGTCCTCCACTGGCGCCCTCTACTTCGATCAGACCCTTTCCAATGTCAACCGCTCCTTTGCCATCTCCCTCTCAATCGCCGGCCAACGCTCCACCATCGTCTCCTACTCAGGGTCGCCCTCTATTGTGACCTCGTTGTTGCTACGTCAGGTAGAGGATTGAAAGAATTTATTTTGGAATGTTGTGGTTAGATTAAAGATACGAGTTTTGTTGGGAAAAGTGTGTTTGAGTGTATGATCAGAGGATTAAGTTTGGTGGGTATGGTTGAGGATGCAGAGAAGGTGCTTGATGAAATGGGTCACTTGGGGTTTAAGCCATCGGGGTTTGAGTATAGAGTGGTGATTCAATGGTATGGACGGTTAGGGTCGTTTAAGGAGATGAGGAGGGTGATTGGGAGCATGGGTGATGCTGAAATTGGAATTGATACGATTTGTACGGATTTGGTGCTCTCTTGTTATGGTGAATAATGAGGAGGCTTTGCCGGTTAAGGAATTGGCTGACACATCAGTCTTACTTGAGAAATTAACGTGGTCTGATTTAGAAGGAAGAAGATGTTAATTTTTATAATAGGACTGTTTGTACTCTTTATTCTTGTGTAGTTTCTCCAGAATTGCTTGTAACGTGTCATGTTTCATTGTTCAGTTGATTATACTATGTGTTCTTGTTGTTTGGTTGTACTTAGATCAAACTTTAATAAAATGTATTGTGTCTATTTAGTGATTAATTTTGGTATAATTTATTTTAATTATATGTAAAATGTATTGTGGCTGTCATGTGAATATGTACAAGTTTATTCAAATAGAACTTGATATGCATAAAAACTGAAGATTATATATAAATTATGTGTATCAAAACATGAATATTATGGTACATAATATGTACATAACCTTGAGTTTATCATGTACATAATATATACATATTATGTACATAATATATACAGATTGTGTACCAAATAATAGTTATATGTTGACTTTTAACTGAACGTGTTAACTTTCCTCCTAATATGTTAACTTTTCATAGTGAATGTTAGATTTCGCTGTTTTATGTTAACTTTCATCATAATATATTAACATTCACTATTATATGTTAACTTTCATCATAATATGTTAACATTCACTATTACATGTTAACTTTCACCATAATATGTTAACTTTCTTCAGAACATGTTAACTTTCAACTAAACATGTTAACGTTCATCTTCAGAACATGTTAACTTTCAACTAAACATGTTAACGTTCATCATAATATGTTAACTTGTCAGATGTATATGTTAACTTGTCAGATGTACATGTTAATTTATTCATCTATAACATCTTTGAGGATTTTTCTTAAAGGTCTGAAACAAATCTCAAATGGAAAGACAAGAGAAGGAAATTGCTATGATTAATCCACATTTTGAAGAACTTAAATGGTTTTTTTCTTTGCTTTTCCTCTTCATAGATTGATACCAAAGCAGGAGTGGTGTGTAATGATTAGAGAGACTTAATTTAAAAGTTATTGTCTGCACTAAAAATGTGGCTTAAAGTCCTTTATTTTTTCACGATGTGCTTACTAAGATGAACATGTTTTATTTTAACTGTACACGTTGACTTTTAAATTCTATAGACTTTAAAGTGAACATGTTAATTGCCAGCTGTATGTGTAAACTTTCATCTGCATATGTTAACTTTATTATGAACATGTTATATTTCAGCTCTCCACGCTAACTATCAGTTGAATATGTTAACTTTCATAATAATATGATGAAAGTTAACATGTTCAGCTGAGAGTTAACATGTTACAAAGAAAATTTATATATTATGGTGAAAGTTAACATGTAATAGTGAATATTAACATATTATGATGAAAGTTAACATTATCAGCTAAAAGTTAACATGTTCAGCTAAAAGTTAACATGTTACGAAAAAAGTTAACATATTATGGTGAAAGTTAACATGTTACAAAGAAAGTTAACATGTTCGGCTGAAAAGTTAACATGTTATAAGGAGAGTTAGCATGTTATGTATCGTAACTTGAAGATTATGTACATAATCTGTATATATTATGTACACAATAACCATAGGATTATGTACATATTATGTACCATAATACTCATGTTTTGATACACATAATTTATATATAATCTTTAGTTTATTATGCACATCAAGTTCTATTTGAATGAACTTGTATATATTCACATGACAGCCAAAATATATTTCACAAACAATCGCAATAACCAATTAATCACTAAATAGACAGAATATATTTCATTAATTTTTTATCTAAGTACAACCAAACCACAAGAACGTATAGTATAATCAACTGAATAATGAAACATGCTACGTTACAAGCAATTCTGAAGAAACTACACAAGTATAAAGAGTACACATAGTATAACCAACTAAACAATGAAACATGACACGTTACAAGCAATTCTGGAGAAACTACACAAGAATAAAGAGTACAATCAGTCCCATTATAAAATTTAACATGTACTTCATCTTCTCTTCTGCAAGCTCACCCATCAAATTCATTTCTTCTCCTTATTTTCACAACCTCATCCAAGCAATAACAAGCTTCATGTTCTTGTTTCTTCAACTTAAATTCTTGTTCTTCTCTCATAAATGGAAATAATTGAGTTTCCACATTATACACGGGGTTGTCAAACTACTCTCGAAATCTACAACCATTATTTTGAAATTATTCACAAAATCAAAATCAAAATCAAGCTAATCATGAATCATAAATCACAGCTACTTGAGGAAAAATAATAATAAATTCAAGATTACTTACATGAGGATTTTCATTAGTCATAAAAGTGTAATACTCACACTCTAAACCTCATGAACAAAACTCGACTCGAAGCCCCCTCCTCCACCCCCTAACTACCAGATAGAGGCTATCAGCTTTTTACAAATTTCACACTTGGAAATATTTCCGATAGCTTAATCTGATACTTCTCTGCATCTCCGACAATATCCACATACACCTTGTTAAGAACTTATGACACTTCTTGGATAAAGTGCTTATGTGTTCTATGCTACTAAAAATTGACAAGATATATGCTTAAGACACTTCTTGGATGAAAAAAAACCTTTCTCATGGCTAATGAAAGTATCGAAGCATTATTAAGTTAGCAAAGGGGTGAAACTTTATGTATGTATGTAGAAGAACATACTATTGAGTATTTTATAACCAACTACTTGAAGAAATGGATTTGAACGAGATCCTACATTACATGGTTATCTTGCTAAATGTTAAAAAACCTAAGTTACCCAAATGGATAGGTACCATTGTTCAGTGAATGTTGTATCAAATCTCCAACTAAAGCATCTAGTCATCAGCATCGTCTATGCTAAGAAAAGAGATAACGGTTCTTCATATCACCTGATCAAATCTTCTTTATGGGTTACCTAGGTTATAAGAGAGCAAAATATTCCTAACTACACGCATTCAAATGCAAGGATTAGGGTCAATGCTAAGGAGAAGAGGGATTTCAACTACTTAAATATGGGCATTTGCAAGTAACAACACTCATTCAAATGCAAGTTTATAGATTCCAACAACGAAAAAACTCGGATCAGACGGTACTTCAATCATGAACTAATTAACCAAAAAGACAACCAATTTGGGGCAAAGGACAAGGTGTTAATAAAGTTATCATGGTAATTAAAAGTTCCAATATGTCAACAAAAACCCCAATTCTGACAAAGACCCATATGCTCAAATTGATCAAAAAATTTAAAGAAAATTAGGGAAAATTACCTCCTCAGGCGAACATCGCTCGATCCAAACAGGGCACTGCGACTGACGCCACTGACTAAATAAACAACACCCAATCGAGGGCAGGTTGAAGGATCAGCGAGCGACCCATGAACCGATAGCGAAATAGCAAACAGAATCGAGAGTGAGCGGAGACAAAAAGCCATCACAGATTCAAAATGAGGAAATATTTTAGACCTTCAAGAAAAGTCCTCTCTTTCCCTGAGATCAGAGCAAACCCTAGCATTTTCCGCTAAGAGCGTGAAGAGGTCGACTCGAAGCCCCCCCCCTCTCCTTCTCCTCGAGCTCGTCCCTCTGTTTGCCAGCAGCTTGGAGGAGGAGATGATGGTGGGACTTAAGAGTGAGAAGAGAGGAAAGAGAGAGAGGAAGCTCAAAGTTTTTGGGTAAATGGTAGAGGGTAGTTTTGGGTTTTGGAAAAAATATTCTCACTGTGTTGCATTGGAAATGTAATTAGGGGCTGAAACTGTTGGGGATTCGAAACAATCAATCGAACCCTTGCCCTTCCGGACATTGTGTTGAAAGTAGAAAAGTAGGAATAAAACCACAAATAAAGATCTAACCTTGCAAAATAGTAAAAGGAGACGAACACACGGATTTAACGAGGTTCGGCAACGTGCCTACGTCCTCGGGAGCCACACCATACAATCTTTTATTAATTGAAGAAGAAAATACAAGCTTTCAAACAAGGGGTTAATCTCTATGAGATTCTCTCTCTCTTTGCAGTCAAAAAGCTCTCTTTTTTTAATGTTGTACAAACCCTAAAACGTTTGGGGTATATATATAGAATCCTAGTTGAAACAGAATCCCAAAAGAAACAGGAATCTGCCAAAAATACTCCTGGTCGACCGCCCCGGTCGACCGAACAGACTCCAGAGAGTTTGGCGGTCGATCGATTGCAAAACCCGAGAGCAGTTTTCCTACAGGGTTTTGGCGGTCGACCACCCCGGTCGACCGCGACCTGATCCAAGCTCTTCCCAGTTCCTGTGCACGTTCGCGGTCGACCGACCCGGTCGACCGCAGATTTGTCTGCTCGTTTTCTCACCTTTTTGATTCCAGCTCTTTTCTCAAACTTTGGGTCTACACTTTAGACTAACAATCTCCCACTTAGAGACCAAAGTGCCTGCAATGAGTTCCCCCGAACTCTCCCCTTCTTCGCATGTATCTTTTCCCCTAAAAAATTCTTCCTTCAATCAACATTATCCCGACGATCTCGCCGATCCTCGTAGTGTGGCTCCGCCTTCGTCTTCTACTCGTGAAGGCCAACTGAAGTTGCGCACAACTCCAGTTTCTCAATGGTGACTGCCTTCGTCAACATGCCTGCCGGATTTTGACTCCCCAAAATCTTCATTAAATGTAACTTTCCGTCTTCAACTAGCGAGCGTATAAAACGGTATTTGACATCGATGTGCTTCGTTCTGGCATGATATACTGGATTTTTGGCAAGATATATAGCGCTCTGGCTATCACAATAAAGAACTCCTCTCCCTTGCTTCAGATCCAACTATTCCAAGCACCCGTTCAATCAGATCATTTCCTTGCTTGCTTCGGTCACCGCGACATACTCAGCCTCGGTTGTAGACAAAGTCACAATCTTCTGCAGACGTGAGACCCAACTCACTGCTGTCGACGCTAAGATATAAATATACCCCGTGGTGCTTCGCCTCGTATCATGATCACCGGCGAAGTCCGCATCCACGTATCCTTACAGCACCAATTCTTTCCTCCTGAAACATAGTGGTTTGTTTGTTGTCCCTCTCAAGTACCACATTATCCACTTCACGGCCTCCCAATGCGGCTTCCCTGGATTGCTTGTAAATCTTCTCACAACTCCCACTGCATGGGCGATGTCCGGCCTCGTGCAAACCATCGCGTATATGAGACTCCCAATGGCCAAAGAATATGGCACCCTGCTCATATGCTCTCTATCTTCATCTGTCTTAGGCGATTGCTCCTCAGATAGCTTAAACTGACTTCCAAGGGGTGTGCTAACAACTTTAGCATTCTGCATGTTGAACCTCTGAAGTACTTTCTCAATGTATTCAACTTGGCTCAATCTCAATATCCCTTCAGCTTCATCCCTACTGATTCGCATCCCTAGAATCTGCTTCGCTGCACCCAGATCCTTCATTACAAATTCCTTTGCTAGCTGCCTCTTCAAACTGTTTATCTCCTCTAAACACGGTCCTGCTACCAATATGTCATCAACATATAATAACAAAATAATGAAGCTAGACTCGAACCTTTTGAAATAACAGTAATGATCCGAATTGCATCTTCTGTAGCCATTATTCTGCATGAAGTTATCAAACTTCTTGTACCACTATCTCGGAGCCTGTTTTAAACCATATAAGCTCTTCTTGAGCTTGTACACCATCTCTTCCTTTCCTTCTTCAATGAAGCCAACATGCTGCTTCATGTAGATTTCTTCATCCAAGTCACCATGAAGAAAGGCAGTCTTCACGTCTAACTGCTCAAGGAAGAGGTCTTCTGCAGCTACCAAACTCAACACCACTCTGATGGTTGTGAGTTTCACAACAGGGAAAAATATCTCTGTGTAGTCAACTCCTTCCCGCTGTTGAAACCCTTTCACTACTAATCTGGCATTGAATCTCTTGCTTCCATCACTCTCCTGCTTGACCCGGTAGACCCATTTATTGTGCAAGGCTTTCTTCTGCGCAGGTAGCTGGGCTAACTCCCATGTCTCATTAGTGAGTAGAGAATCCATCTCCTCCCGCATCACATGCTCCCACTGCTGAGATTCACTCACTTGCATCGCCTCTTCATAGCTTTCCGGCTCACCGCTATCTGTCAACAATAAATAGTCAAGAGATGAAAGATATCTGGGATTTGGTTTGGGTACCCTGGATGACCTCCTAGGCTCCACGCCCTGGGTAGTTTCTTCTGCACCTGGAGCCTCTTCCGTTCTGTGGTCAGAACAAACATCATCTCCCCTATCTGGAAGTTCCTCTATATCCATGTACTCAGATCCATCTGTATCCGTAGTGCTGCTCCCACTGTTTTGGCTATTCTTGACATTGTCTCTGTCCTTGTACATCACCTCCTCATCGAATATCACATCCTGGCTCCTGATGATCTTCCTGTTCTTCTCATCCCAAAGGCGATACCGGAACTCATCAATGCTGTATCCAATGAATGTGCACTTCTGTGACTTTGCTTCTAGCTTGTCCCTGACATGGTCACTGATATGAACATATGCCACGCAGCCAAATACCCGTAAGTGTGAGAGATTTATCTTCTTTCCACTCTAAACCTCCTCTGGAATCCCAAAGTCTAATGGAACTGATGGCCCGTGATTAATAAGGTATGCTGCCGTATGCACCGCATTCACCCAAAATGTCTTAGGCAAACCTGCATGTAATCGCATGCTCCGCGCACGCTCTGTCAAGGTCTTGTTCATCCTCTCTACGATGTCGTTCTGCTGCGGTGTCCCTGGAGTAGTCCTCTCTAAGAGAATCTCATTCGTAGCACAGAACCTCTTGAACTCCTCCAGCTCGTATTCTCTACCATTATCTGATCTCAAGCACTTCACCCTCAGATCTGTCTCGTTCTCGACCATGGCCTTCCACTTCTTGAAGATTTCAAACACCTCTGACTTGTGCTTCATGAAGTAAACCCACACCTTTCTCGAGTGATCGTCGATAAAGATGACGTAGTATCTCGAACCGCCAAAGAAAGACACACTGGCTGGGCCCCATACATCTGTATGAATCAACTCTAGCTTCTGAGCCTTAGGTAGCCTTCCACCCTTCTAAAAACTAACCCTCTTCTGCTTCCCAAAGATGCAGTCTTCACAAACTCCGACTTCCACGGCGTCGATCCCGGTTAGCTTTCCTTGTGAATGTAGAATTTTTATCCCCTTCTCACTCATGTGTCCCAGCCTATTGTGCCACAGATCTGTACTCTCCTTGCCAGCTACAATTGCGAGGGTGTCACTCGCATGTGAAGTGAGGTAGAGAGTTCCCGTTTTATTGCCTCGGGCAACAACCATCGTACCGTTAGAGATTCTCCACGAATCCCCGGTGAATGTCGAAACGTAGAATTCTGCTCCAAGCTGTCCCACCGAAACAAGATTCCTCTTCAGCTTCGGCACGTGTCTCACGTTCTTCAAATTCTACTTAGAGCCCTTTATCTGTATCTGAACGTCGCCCTTTCTAACAATATTGCAAGGTTCATTGTCCCCCAAGTATACTTTACCAAAGTCCCCTGCTACATAGTTCTGAAGTAATTTCCTATTAGCAGTAGCATGGAAAGAAGCTCCTGAGTCTATGACCCAAGAATCAGAATCGCTATCCATAGTAAGGATCAAGGCATCCTGCACGATATGAGCCTCCTGCTCACTCGCATCCTTCTTTGGTGTTTTACAGACTAAAGACATATGGCCCTCCTGGCCGCAGTTCCAACACTTCCCTTTAATAGACCTAACCTTCAAGTTCGGCCTCTTCTTCACTGATTTCGACCGATTCCTGTTCTGGTTCCCTTTCTTCTGGCTTCTGCCTCTCTGCTCGAAATTTAGGGCTGAACCTGAACCTTCTGATTCGGACGATTTCCTTCTAACCTCCTCGGATAGAATCATGCTAACAACCTTATTCAGCTTCAACTTCTCTTTCCCCGCCGAATTGCTGATTGCCGTCACACAACCTGCCCAACTATCCGGCAACTACGATAGTAGTAGAAGGGCCTGCACTTCGTCATCGAACGTGATGTCCACGGAGATAAGTTGATCAACAATCGTGTTGAACTCGCTGAGGTGCATCGTGAAGGATCGTCCTTCTGCCATCTTGAGGTTGAAAAGAGTTTTGACTAGATGCACCTTGTTTGTTGCCGACGGTTGCTCGTACATCTTCGCGAGCGCTTCCATAAGCCCCACCGTCGTCTTCTCCTTCAGAATATTGTGGGCTACTGATTTGGCGAGCGACAACCGGATTTGCCCTAGAGCCTTCCTATCCAGTACCTCCCAATCACCATCTGACTCCTCTTTCTTCTTTCCTTTTTCCTTGCCCATCAACGGGCGATACAAATCCTTCTGGTACAGATAGTCCTCCATCTGCGACTTCCAGTAGGCGAAATCCGATCCATCGAACTTCTCGATCTTTGATTTGTTTTCCTCTGCCATAGCTTTCACACAAATTGCTAAATGAAACTCTGATACCAGTTGTTGGGGATTCGAAACAATCAATCGAACCCTTGCCCTTCCGGACCTTGTGTTGAAAGTAGGAAAGTAGGAATAAAACCACAAATAAAGATCTAACCTTGCAAAATAGTAAAAGGAGACGAACACACGGATTTAACGAGGTTCGGCAACGTGCCTACGTCCTCGGGAGCCACACCACACAATCTTTTATTAATTAAAGAAGAAAATACAAGCTCTCAAATAAGGGGTTAATCTTTCTGAGATTCTCTCTCTTTGCAGTCAAAAAGCTCTATTTTTTTAATGTTGTACAAACCCTAAAACGTTTGGGGTATATATATAGAATCCTGGTTGAAACAGAATCCCAAAAGAAACAGGAATCTGCCAAAAATACTCCCGGTCGATAGCCCCGGTCGACCGAACAGACTCCAGAGAGTTTGGGGGTTGACCGGCGCGGTCGACCGATTGCGAAAACCGAGAGCAGTTTTCCTACAGGGTTTTGACGGTCGACCGACCCGGTCGACCGCGACCTGATCCAAGCTCTTCCCAGTTCCTGTGCACGTTCGCGGTCGACCGACCCGGTCGACCGCAGATCTGTCTGCTCGTTTTCTCATCTTTTTGATTCCAGCTCTTTTCTCGAACTTTGGGTCTACACTTTAGACTAACAGAAACACATGTATTTATTGTGTTTGGGGCTTTGTAACACAAAAAAAATACGGGGGGTGTGGTCACAACAGATTTTTTTTATTTTGGGGCCTTGAAACATTTTTCCCTTTTTTTTAACAAATATCACATAGATGAATTAGGAAAGCTACTTTATCCTGTTTCGTGATTATTTATATATTTTTTAAGATAGGGATAATTCAAATAGAGTCTAAGGATGTGTTTGACAAAATGTCAAAAATTAGACCAGGATTAGTCATGACTCACTTTCATTCTAAACTGGTTTTACTTGCAAACTAAAATAAATTTAGAAGGTTTTTTTTAGCTTACAAAATTTAGGCCAATATTTTTTGCCAAATAAAAAGACGCCTAAAATTAAGTCAGGTTTAGTCTTAACCTAGTTTTGGAGGTTTATGAAATACACCCTGAAATGAAATGATGAAACCTCGTGGCATAAGATTACGGTTTATTCCTTAACCATTATTAAAATTATGCATTTTGAGTAATGTGAAACATTACAAGCATTGTAATATTACTATTGATATTTTGTTCATTTGTTTGCCTTTAGAATAAGTTACTGATTGGTCTGCACCGAGCTCTTTAATTAGAGTTCCAAAATAATAGGTAACATTCAGACGCATGTAGTTCTCTTTTTTTTTGAATAAATATTGGTAAGACATACATCAAATAACTATAAAAAATGCTATTAATATTAATCGTTGTCTTCACCTGCGCATTCACTGTTTAGCTAAAGCATCGGTGGTAAGTTCAAGAATCTTTTAGAGTTTCTTAATATATCATACACCTTTTAAAAGCACGAATTTGAGAAAAACTTTTTATAATTAATATTATCTTTTCATTATTTTAAATATATTATTTAAATGTTAATCCATCATAATCATAATTATATCATATCCTGATACCCTAATATCCTCTGAACTACCTATAGCTCAACAATTTTTAAAAAATAAGATTAATAAAATATATGAAACAACTTCACGGTATTAGTTTGTTAATGTAAAGTAATCATCTATTTTGAATATTTTATTTAAATTTTAATCTATCCTAATCATAATTATATCGTATCCTAATACCTTTTAAACTACATACAACTCAACAATTAAAAAAAAAGATTAATAAAATATATGAAACAACTCCACGGTATTAGTTTGTTAAGGTAAAGTAATCATCTATTTTGAATATTTTATTTAAATATTAATCTATCCTAATCATAATTATATCCTATCCTAATGCCCTGTGAAATACCTATAGCTCAACAATTTTAAAACATAAGATTAATAAAATATATGAAATAACTCCACGGTATTAGTATGTTAAGGTAAAGTAATCATACGTAGGTAACATACTATAATACATGAACTATTATAAAACAAAAAGCAAAAAAGTTTCAAAAATTGGGCAAGACGCCCTCAAAAGTTTAAAATTACACAAAACATCTTAATATTTCAAAACTTAAAATAACAAACATGAAATCTGAAAATTAATAGCAACCTCCGAAGAATTTAAAATGTACAAAAAACCATCCTCAATATTTCAATAATTGTAGAAACACCCTCAAAAGTTTAAATTATAAAAAAACATCATCAAAATTTAAAATTTATAAAAGATAACCTCAAAGTTATAAATATTGCAAAAAACTCCCTAATGAGTTAAAATTGTAAAAAAAACTTAAAATTTTAAAACTTATAAGCAGTACACATCAGATCTGGAAATTATCAGCAGACCACTAAAAATTTAAATTTTATAAAAAACAACCCAAATTTCAATAATTGCAAAAAAAACCTCAAAATTTTAGAGTTTTAATAAATATATTGACATTTGTAAGCATACCACCAACATACAAAAGATAAAAATTACAATCACCCAACTTAAAATTTAAATTTTTTAACAAATGCTCTCCAAGTTTTAAAAATTATGAAACACACATTCAAAAGTTGAAAATCACAAAAAAAAGGTAAAAGTTCAAAACTTGTGGAAGGAAATAGTAATTGTTTGATATTCCTTTACTAATATGTATATGTAAATATAACTTTCAATTTATGATTTACTATCCCTTATCAGAATATAAAAGTTGTCTAAGTTGGTGCTAGTAAAAACTAACAATAACAATTGATTAAAAATACCTGGTTAATAAATAAAATTTTGAAAATATATGATAGATTAAAATTTAGCGTCACTATATAAATTTAAGTAATTACGTATAATTTTATTAACAAGTTGGAGCAACAAAAATACATGAGTATCATTAATTGATTGAAGACTAAAACACATAAATTTGATAGGAGACTATGATCTAATAGGTTAGCATTAATTGACTATAATTTACAAACATTAATTTTTGATGTTAATAGTATTTATAGGGTAAAAATACAAAGATTCATCTATGGAGAAACTATCAAAAAGTTCAGAGACATCCTTTATTTACATTTCAAATGGAAAAATGAAGGAAATAAACTAAAATCCAGAAACGTCCATTAATCACTTCAATTGCTATTATAAAGCATATGTATCAAAGAAGCACCAACTAAGTTCCCTTTGGAGAACATATAGGACTCCCAATTAAAAAATATTCTTTATGGAAAATACAATAAAAATTAGTATGTCATTACTCTGCATAAGCAAAACATATAAAATTACCTTTTTTTTTCTTTTTCCTATACAATATCATGACCCTGCATGCACTTTATTTAGAGATATGACTAATAACGAAGGATCAATTCTTAAAGATACGATCAAATAGAATGATGTAATAGCACTATTAGATTTGAAGATTTCTGAATATGAAGGTAACATATCTCAGTACTAAAAGTTTTATTAAAGGCCGTTAAATATAAAATTCACCTTATATCTATCTTAAATTTATAGAGAAGATATGCATGTCATTGTAACATACATCAATAATATATATAAACCCAGAGATTACTGAATAAATAAGAGAATAGTAGTAAACTAAGAAAATATCCATATAACAAGATAAACAAATATTATATTTTAAAGCTAATATATAGAGCTCATTTAGAAAAAGTCACTGAGACAAAAACATCTCTATTAAAACTCTTTAAAAACGTAACAGAAATTTAAAATTCTAATATATGCAACCATCACATTTTTTCTAAGGGATATGATCTTAGAAAATATACTATAAAATTCATACAATTAAACCTAATAATAATTTACTAATATACAGACGCGCTATTGCACCTTTAAGGTAAAGATAACTACCATTTACAATAGAATTGAGTCGTGAGTCTACGCTTACAAAGGCTACAACAAGAAGATGGAGAGATATGCTTATAATGAGTATCCAAATTAACAAAAAAATTGTAGGCATTTAATTCAAATTCTCATGGAAAATGACACAGACAGAGCAAATGTAACATTATTGATGTAGTAAAAAATTTTATTCGATGCACAGCAGAAAAATTTTATTGTAGAGAAAAAAAGGCAACTCCTAACCTTATTTAGGCAATAAATTAAAAGCACAAAAAATTCTTATATATGAAATAACATTTGTTCTCATTTAAATAAAAAAATCAAAGTTCGTATTTTCAGAAGTTTGTGTTGAACATCGAAAATACATTCAACTTCTTTATGAAGTTAGATGAGAAGATAAAAGATAAATAAGCTCATGGAAAGATAATGACACAAAAAATACAGATACAGCATGATGTCACGATCGATGTAGACGATGAACACACTACTTTAGAATTGCCCAGAAAAAAGATAAAGATGAAGAATAATTAATCTTGACTCAATAAAAAAAACAAAAGGAATAAAAGATAATGTTTTCTAAATTATTATAGAATAATTTTATTTTTTTAGTAAAATTAGGAATCTTTATAAGGGATTTTCATAAACCTTACTTTTATATGCTTATGTGGGTATGTTTATCACATAAAAGTGTATTAGATTTATGATTAATCTTTAGTTTATGATCTTTTATAAACTATTTTCTGTTATTTTAGTCCATTATAAATCAATCATCTTGGTAAATTGGGTTTATTATTCGTTTTCTATTTATGATGCTACTAGGTTTTATACACGTGTAATGCACAGCGTGCAATACACGTGGTTAATGTGACGCTCCTATTTTCATACATGGTTGTAGTCCAAGGTGAACCCAGAGATGTCAAACCTACCATGCACCCACATTGTGTAACAATAAGTTTTACCAATCACAGTAATATCCTCTAATGGAATCAAAGTAAAGTATAGGTACAAAACATGTAAAAGAAAGGAAATAACTACAACAGACATGATATAAAAAGGAGCATCTCATAAATAAATCATGTCTCAGTAAACAATCTAGAATACATCCGACATCCGAAATAAATAAATATGTCTCGACATGAAACAGCTGAAAATGTAATTAAGGCTCATAGCCTTTACAAAATGTGATACAAAACTCTAATGTTCGAATGAAAATAACTCTACTGTGGAGTCTCTACTAGTAACTCATGTGACGGTGACTATGCAATAACTCTATCATCTTGCGGCCCTCTGATGCTCTGAGCCACCTAAAAGTTAAAATAAAATAAAATAAAAAGGATAACAACAAGAGCGTCAGAGCTATAGCAAGATCACCCCCATCCGCCCCCGGGGAAGAGCTACTAAATGAAGTGGAGGCTCTATCTATTAAGCATATCCTACCTAGATCATTTCCCCCGTATATAAGAAAAATACTTGTTAATACATACATATAAGCAATCATTTACTCTGAAATAAATGGACGTTGATATCCACAACATGAGCATAGGTATGTCGAATATCCCGTTAGCTCAAATTATGAATAGCTAAATACCAAATTCAAAAGCTACTACATGGAGCAATAAGAAAAGACAACTCTATTTCAAACCATATCAAAAGTGTCCTGACAGATATCAGATACATGTCTAACACATGGACTTCACCTGCTACATATTAGATAAGACAACTCGAATAAGTGTCCAACACATGGGCTATATATGATGAATGTCCAACACATGGACTGTAATAGATAAATATCCAACATGAGGATGATATATAATTAAGGTCTAACACATGGACCGTAATAGGTAAATGTCCAACACGAGGACTGCATATGATCAAGGTCTAACACATGAGTCGCAATACGTAAATGTCTAACACGAGGACTGCATATGATTAAGGTCCAACACATGGGCCGCAATAGAAAAATGTCCAACACGAGGACTGTATATGATGAGAGTAATACAAATAAATGATGTAAGTAAAATGCATATATACTATTCACACTCGTGCCTCGATGAGTGAATCCTAAACTCATGTCCATAATCAACTCATATATAGAATATACAATTTATAATGTATTAAAATACCAGATAACCCAGAAAACTCGCTGGTCACACAAACGCATGTAAACAACATGCACATGCACAAACAGGTCCAGCGGTCGATCGTCGCGATCACCGCGGTCTATCGTGAAATGAGCAGAAAGACATTGCACAAAATATCACCCAGCGGTCGACCGTCGCGTCCATCACGGTCGACCACACAGAAACATAGAGCTTCCTGCACAAAAACGTCACCCAGCGATCGACCGTCGCGTCCACCGCGGTCGACCGCACAGAAGCATAACAGGTTTTCAGGTTTTGAACTTGTAGAAATTTTAACTCATTAAAAACATGAATTTTGTCATTTATAAATCATATGATAAGATGAAAAAAACTTTATTTCTACATATCAGAAAAATATCTCATGATTTACTTAAACTTGATTTGACCTAATCAAGTTTAACAACCCAAATAATCAAATTCTTTACAAGAACCCTAGTTATCGACAAAATTAACATAAATATACTTGTATGAAACTTAAAACCGATGTAACAATTGTTTTTCCATGTTTTCAAATCTTGTTTTACCCCAAACCTAGGGTTTTAAGCATCTCTAATCAACATAAAATATTATTTAATTGCCAAATTAGGGTTTAAACATAGTTTAATCATGATTAATAAATTAAAAACATAATTATGAATAACCCTAATAATCATGATCATATTTCTATCATAAACAACAAAAAAATATTATAGATCTATTATGGTTTAAAGAATTATCATCAAAAATCTAAACTTTATCATGCCGGGTTAAATTTTTCCATGAAAAACATCACTTTAACCATTAAAAGTCTAATATTTATTAAAAAAAAGGGTTTGAATGCAGATAATCTTGCCTTATCATGTACACAACCCCCTAAAACAATCAGCAAACGATCTCTCGATGCCAAACGCCGCAAATCTCGCCTTCTCCTCATTTTTCGCCTCATGAAACTCGCCCGAGAACTCAAGTTTAGGGCTAGGGTTTGAGAGAAGAGGAGAGGGACTGCTAGGGTTTGGGACACAAAAGAAAAGAGGTATTTTTTATGTATAAACATGTATATATATGACGGAAAACCCGAATAAATACAGCCCAAAACTCGAAATCCGAAACTGGAAACCCAGTCTGACTAGAAACATACTCTTTGGTATTTTGGCTGTAACTTTCGCATCCGACCTCGAAATGAGGTGATAAAAGATTTGTTGGAAAACTGCTGAAGAGACCTATAACTTTGGTCTTTTAAGTTTTTCCATATTCACACTGTATTAGTGTGTAAAATACAAAATATCTCCACTGGTTATTATTTTCCAGATTTATACATCATGCATGTTTTGTGTATTTGCACTCATATATACATATATACATTGAATTGATCTCAAATCATTTCCTAGCATACTCAAATATTATAATATATTATTTATCAGCGTATAACAAATTTATTATTATTTATCATAAAATATTCAAAATTTTGAGGTTTTACAGTTAAAGACCATGATTAAGTTTTTTTGGCTTATTTTCTAACTAAAATTTATTCTTCATTTTCAATTTAATAGTTTGTGCTCACTTTTATCTCTAAACTGTAATATTGTTATTATTTATCTTTTTTAATGTTTGTTTAAATGGGCAACATCCCAATTAAATTTTCATGTTGATATTTGAATTGACAAAAAATAAACATAATTTGAATCTAATTTATATTTTTATATTATTTTAACTAACATGAAACCAAACTTTACTTGAGAAAGTATAGTGTTGTAAAAATGAAAAATATTAAAATAGTGTTATACAAAAAAGGTAAATATTTAAAACCAATAAGACAAAATGATTGATTAAAAGTATTCTAAAACGATACAAAAGAGAATATGAATTTTGTTCCTAACCAGTGATAGACATTATAAAAATTATAAATTAAAGATTAATGTTAACTCTAGTATACTTTTATATGATAAAAGCATTCACATAAGCATATAAAAGCACTAAAATTTTTTATGAAACTCCCTTCTAAAGATTCCCAATTTCACTCAAAAAAAGTAAAATATTCTATAAAATATTCAGAAAATATTATCTTTTATTCCTTTTGTTTTATTTTTTATTGAGCTAAGAGCAATCCTTCTTCACCTTTATTTTTTTTGGATAATTCTAGAGTAGTGTCTTTATCATCTATATCAATTGTGATATTAGGCTAGAGTTACATTTTTTATGCAATTTTTTTGTCATGGGCTCGTTAATCTTCTATCTTCTTGTTTAACTTCACAAAAAAGTTAAATGTATTTTTTATGTTCAACACAAACTTCTTGAAATGCAGACTTAGATTTTTTCCAATTTCAATGAGAATAAATATTAATTTAATATATATAAAATTCTTTTTATTCCTAATTTATTACTTAAATAAGTTTAGGAGCTATCTTGTATTTTTTCTACAATGAATTCTTCTGATATGCATCTAGTAAGAGTTTCTGTTATGTTAATAATATTATCTTTGCTCTATCCCGGTCATTTTCCATAAAAGATCTAAACTAAATACCTGTATTTTTCATTGCCAATTTGCCAACTGAATACATACTGATTTTTCTTATATCTTCCGTAGAGAATTCTTCTTTGATTGGGATAAAATTATTAAATTATTCTTCAATATAACTCAGTTGGTACTTCTTTAATAGACATGCCTTATGTTAATGCCAATTCAAATGATTCATGGATGTTTTTTGAATTTTTGATTTATTTTCGTCACTTGCCCATTTGCAATGAAAATAGCTTGTTTCTTTTGAAGGATCTCTCTGAACATTCTAATAGTTTCTCCATATGTAATTCTATGTATTCTTTTAGCCTATAAATATTATTAACACTAGGGATTAATATTTCTAAATTATAATCAAATAATGCTAAGCTGTTATATTTGGTCTTTTATCATTTTTATGGATTTAAACATCTATCAATTAATATTATTAATGTATTTTTGCTGCTCCAACTTATTAGTAAAATTATACGTAGTTACTTTAAATAGTGATGATAATTTTTAAACTATAATATTTTTAAATTTTTTATTTCTTAATCGGATGTTTTTAATTAATTCTTATTATTTTTGTTTACCAGTATCAACTTAGACTATTTTTAGACGCCGAAAAGGGATAGTAAACCCTGAATTAGAAATTATACACACACACACACACACACACACACACACACACACACAACGCACACCCCAAACAATTACACTTTTCTTTGTCAAGTTTTAAAATTTTAGCCTTTTTTGTGGTTTTGAACTTTGAGGGTGTGATTTAAAAATTTTAAAACTTTGGGAGTATTTTTTTAAAAAACTACTTTTAAGTTTAGTAGTTGTAACTTCTATATTTCATGTATTGATTATAATTTTTAAATATCAGAATCTTTCTTGCAACTCTAAAATTTTGAGGGTGCTTTTTACAATTATTAAAACTATACATTAATTTTAAAAAATTCAAATTTCATCGATCTATCAATGATTTTCAGATTTGATGTGCACTGGTTATAAAATTTGAACTTTAGAGTTTTTGAATTTTTTAAATTTTGAAGGAGTTTTTTTATATTTTTTATAACTTTAAGGCTAATTTCGATAATTTTTAAATTTTTAGGTGCCTAAGGGTAATCTCTTGAATTCATCTTTTATTGTTTATAAATTTTAAAACTTTAGGGTGGTTTTTTATAATTTATACTTTTGATGGTGTTTCTAAAAGTTTTGAGACGTTGAGTGTGTTAATTGAAAATTTTAAATTTTTCGGAGGTTGCTGTTAATTTCTTGATTTCATATTTATTGTTTTAAGTTTTGAAATGTCAAAAAATTTTAGGTGCATTATGGTAATCCATTGAATTCATCTATACCATAAAGATGTTTTATATATTTTATTATTATTATTTTTTTAAATTGTTAAGCTATAGATAGTTTACTTAGGACTATAATAGGATATAATTATAATTAAGATAGATTAAAATATAAATGAATTATTTAATATAGTGAATGGTAATGTTGACCATAGAAAGATTTTTCCAAATTGATTTCATGTTTGTTATTTTAAGTTTTAAAATGTGAGAATTTTTTAGGTACAGCATGGTAATCCCTTGAATCCATCTATGTTATTTGTAAGTTTTAAAATTTTAGAATTTTAGGGTGCTTGTTTGTAATTTAAATTTTGAGGGCGTTTCTATAAATTTTGAGACATTAAGGTGTTAATTGCAAATTTTAAAATTTTCAAAAAATGTTGTTAGTTTCTTGATTTCATGTTTGTTGTTTTATGTTTTGAGATGTCAGAATGTTTTTTATAATTTTAAAATTTTCAGGGTATTTTGTGCAATTTTAAAACTTTTAAGGTTTTTTTGTAATACTACATATATCATAGTATGTTAGCTACATATAATTTCTTTAGCTTAACAAACTAATACCATAAAGATGTTTTATATATTTTGGTAATATTATTTTTGTAAATTGTTAAGCATATATGATTAGGATAGGATATAATTATGAATAAGATAGATTAAGATATAGATAAAATATTCAAAATAGAGAATGATAATATTGACCATAGAAAGATTTCCCGAACTCGTGCTTTTAAATAGAGTAAGTAGAAGTATAAGTATATATACTTTTAAATTAGCTTCGGATTACATTTATTTCCTTATAATTCAATTATCGACATGAAAATTTAAATTGTGTGTAGCCTATTCAAACAAACATCAAAGAAATTTGAATAATCACAATACTAAAGTTTAGAGATATAAGTGAGGAAAAATTATTAAAATATAATTGAGAAATAAATTTCTGTGTTATGGTGTTTTCAGTCGCCAAAGTATGGTCTTTTGCCAGCAATGGACATGTACCACTCAAATCAAATTGACGGTCAGGATCACCAAGAATCCCGAATTAGCCGACTCATCGAGTTGACATCTCCTTAGGTCAACTCGAAGGGCGGTACTTGTCGATCTTCTTATCGAAGACGACTCGCTATGAGCCTACTCGACCAGTTGTTTGACACATCGCGGGGTCGACTCAAAATGCGTCACTTCTCGACACCCCTCGCTACGAGCCAAAGGACGACTTCAACCTCGAACCTCCCCCGCTGACAGCGCGTCAGCGTCACAATAAATGCTTGGCAGGTGCAATTATTTCTCCATTCCCGACACTATTTATGACACATCGCACCACACCGGATTCGTGCGCCGCCAATCGCATCTAATTAATGGTGAAATGACAACGTCCATCCCGTAGCCGATCCACAACCGACACCTGTAAAGCAGAGGCTGACTCAACCGCCAGCTCAGGCTCGGCCAAAAGGACTAGTCTACCCCTCTTACTTGGCTATAAAAGGAACTATTTTAAAAACAAGGGTAAGCAATTTTCTCAGCATTTTTCTCAATTCCCATGTATTTTTCTCATATTCCCACTCAAGCACCTAGCCGACTTGATCGTCGGAGGAACAACGGGAGAAGCAGTCTCCATTCTCTTACGAGTTATCACGCGTGCAGGGACAAACAACCCAACTCCAAATCGAATATTCGGAAAAGTGAGCGGCCCCCATACCAACCCAGTGCCTATTACCTTCTGGCCGTGTGATGTAAACCATCAACATTCAATAAGAAAATAAACCAAAAATATTTAATCATGACATTTAACCACGTGCAATGCACGTGCATAAAATCTAGTAATAATTTTAAAATATTTAATCATGACATAAAGCTAGGGGTGCATTCGGTCCGGATACGGCTCGGATATGATGCTTATCATATCCATATCCGCTTACCCATCTCGGATACGGATATACCTTAGTAAGAAAAATTTATAACCATATCCGCTAAAATCGAATACGGTTACGGATATACATACAGATAGCGGATATGCATGCAGATACAAAACAGATATGAGAAAACTAGATAGTATTGGGAAAAACATAGTTTATGTGATACAAAAGAGTTTGTTAAAATATGTCCATTATAATTGAAAAGTTAAGATTAGACATCTTGATCATCAAAATTAACCACAAATCCATAATCTAATAATCAAAACTATCGTAAGAGTATGACTAATATGTATTCGGATATTTCGGATACGTATATGAATATTTAACTACAAAACCATATCCTATCAGTTATAGATGTGAGTAACCATATTCGTATCCTAACGGATACGGTTACGGATATTTTCTTGGATACGGATAAGGTTTAGCACCCTACATAAAGCGCTGGGGGAGAAATTTTAAAACCTCCGCGCAGATTAATTAAGGATTTAATGGTAAAATTCAAACGTGAGCACTATAAGAAATTGAAATAACGCCCCAATATCGTACAGCCCAGTAGTTTTAGTTACTACAATGAGCCACGGGCTTGACCCAAAAATCAACAAGGCCTACTTTACCCTATACAACAAGGCCCAAAGGTCTACCTCTTTCTTGCGCAAGGGGCATCTCACTCCCGATTAATTTTCTTACCTCTGTGTTCCTTTCGAGCTCTAGGGTTAGGGTTTGTCATTTCGATTCGCTACTCTCTCTCTATCGAAAAAATCGAGCGATGGATCTCAATATCAACGCCCCTCACTCCATGGGGACGACGATCATCGGAGTCACCTACGACGGCGGCGTCGTTCTGGGTGCCGATTCGAGAACGAGCACAGGTTTTTCGATCTCTGCATCAAAACTTGATCTGCATTGATGATTTATTTGTTAGTCCTAGATTTTTGTCAGTGTTTATTATTTGGACGGGGTCGATCTGTGAATATTTAAGAGGGCCGAAGCTCCAATTAGATATCATTCCCCTTTGATCTTTCTACGTTAAAGGCTAGGGTAGAAATTAGGTTAAATTTCACTCGATAGGGATCAAAATCTGGCTTGCGCACTAATTCTAGCCAATTAGGTTAGATTGAATGAGGCTTCACTCTTCTGTGTCAATGAAGTGTACGAAATTGACTACTTTTGGGAATTTAGAAGGGTGAAAATATTGGGAAATGCTGTGACTGCTTTGTTAGTAATCGTATGTTATGAAATACAAAGCATTGCTTACATTGTAATATGTGTTGTGTTTGAATTTTAGGCATGTACGTTGCAAACCGAGCCTCCGACAAAATTACAGGGCTTACTGACAATGTTTATGTTTGCCGATCTGGATCGGTAATGATTTTTTTTCAAGCTCCTTATTTTTGTTTCTAGCACTTTGACTGTAATTTAGAGTAACATTCATCTAAGACAACTTAGGAATCATATCGGTCAAATATAGAAAACTGTAATTCGTGAATATTTCTATATACACAGTCATTGTGGTAAAGTTTGTGCGTGGCTGGTTGCATTTTTTATTTTTTTTGGTTCAATCTTGATCGGTTTGTCTGTCAAATTTTATGTCAGTTATCATTTTTTAAGAAAATGAATGGATTTCATGTCCTAGTTCTTGGTGGGATTTTTAAGATAGATCTTGCTGTAAATATGGACGTAAAGTAATTGATGAGTTTAGAGGCCTTTCATGAGCGTTAAAGGCCGACAAAGGATCATCATACAAAACACAAACACCTTGTACATACCAATTGATTTATCAACTAATTTATATGAAGATAGGGTGCCAATAGTAATTATTACTGATCGTTAACTAAGTTTATATGAAGAAAATGAATACATTCCATGTCCTAATTCTTGGTGAGATTTGTAAGATAGATCCTGCTGTAAATATGGACGTAAAGCAATTGATGGGTTTTAGGTAGGCTTTTCATAAGCATTGAAGGCTGACAAAGGACCATCGTACAGTACAGAAACACCTTATACACATCATATTGATTCATCGACAAGTTTGTAAGATGATAAATGACAATAGTAAATATTACTGATCCATTGACTAAGTTTATCTGAAGAAAACAAATGCATTCATTGTCCTAATTCTTGGTGGGACTTGTAAGTAGATCTCACTGTAAATATGGACGCAAAGCGATTGATGGGTTTTAGGTAGGCCTTTCATGAGCATTGAAGGCTGACAAAAGACCATCATACAGTACACAAGCACTCATACAGTACACAAGTACTCATACAGTACACAAGCACCTTATATGTATATGTATGATATTGATCCACCGATCAAGTTTGCTGGTAGTAATTATTACTGATGAAACCTTATTATTCCAATGTAATAGGGCATTTTGGCTATTGCTTTGCTTACATTGAGGTCTCATTAGTGAGTCAACAAGGTTTAAACTAGCCACCTTTAAGTGAGTCCTAGCATTGGTCTTCTGCTCCTCTGTAACTAGCTTTCCTTTGATTCATACTGGATTCTCTGCAATTCTTGTTTCCAACCGTCTCTTTTTTAGTTAATGAATTTTAAGATTGTTAAACTAATCTTCTTAGGGGAATCTTGTTCTTTTGATCGGAAATGATTACATTACCAGAGATCCTATTCATATTGAAAGTGAAACGTATGCTTTGCAGAATGTCCTATGAGATTTAGTACAAGTAATGACTGCCAGCAATTTCCTTGTCATGTTCTTCTAAAGCTGTGAGACGAAACAACTGGTTTTAGGCATCTTTTTTTCCCACAATTTCCTGCCAGCTACCATGATGTCATCTCATCCTCTGAATCTGTCTATGTCGCTGCTTCTGTTCAGAGCCTCTTTTTTACCTCCAACTGGTCTGCAGGACTTTAAGTTTCTGTTTCTCTAAGAATAGAGGTGCATTGTAGTTGTCCTATTTCTTAGCTGGGCACTTAAGGCGTGCTTTGCTGTAAATATGGACAGAGTAATTGGTGATTTTAAGGTTGGGTTTTTATGAGTTTCGAATGCCAGCAAAGACTAGTCCCACATAAAGCCAATATACACACATGAAGAGAACCATGTGATTTTTTTCAATCATTTTGAAGCGACTGTTCCCAAAATTTTTAGAATGATTTTAAAAAAAAAAAACTTATTGGCAATGGCTTTATAAGTTCCTATGCCTCTTGAGACATTTTTACATTGTGGTGCATAGTTCATTCTCTTTTGATATACGGAGGTAGCATAAGGCTCATATTTCCCTGTGTCCTAGGGTCGTAGCCTCCGCAAGCAACCTTCTTCAATACTAGTCAGTTCTGCACGTTTCATGCTGGTTTATCTAAAATCTTAATTTTTTTCCTTTTATGTTATGATTTATATAAACAGCTGATACCATGTATTGTATAACTTTGATGGGTGAGCCTTTGTTCCCTTTCTGACTGTAACTAAAAGTTCAATTCTGATTCACCAAAGTGAATGGTTGGCCTGATAGATGAATTTTAAATATCATTAATATTGATATATCATATATGCACCTAAATTCTTCTTGCTAATAGATATTTATTTTTTTTGCCCATGTATCTACTTAAACAAATGTAATTCCAAGAGTAGTTTAATTAGACAAACAGACGCATGCTAAAATGTCTCATATGCTCAAATAAAATACATGGTGGCCAACTTGATGAATATCGAAACTATTAATGTTGATATGTCAATTATAAAGTTATTAATTATGAAATTGTTTATTTTTAATGCATTATTTTTTACAATGGTTGTGACATTGGAAATTTTTGTTATGAGCGTAGT
>BQKN01064426.1:23638-38462 GCA_022839385.1 Asparagus kiusianus | reverse complement strand
GCTATACAGGTCGAAAACGAGAAAAACGAGCTGGAACTTCTTCGGTCAACCGACGGAATTCTCGGTCGACCGATGGGAGCTCTCGGTCGACCGTACCGGTCGACCGACAGACTCTCTATCGCCCAGTGAACACATGAATTCAGGATCGGTCGACCGGTGCGGTCGACCGAAATCTGATACACTTAAAACAGGTTTTTTAAAGTTATTTTTGAGACTTTTGAAGATGTGTTAAAAATAACAAATGAAGTCCAAAAATAATGAAACTTTGGGAAATGTATATAAACATGAAAACGAACATGTTACAAAAAGAATTTTCCAAATTGCATTTCCCATTTATGAAAAATCATCATTTTGCAAAATGATTCAAAACACGAAAACTAAACATACATGTTTTTGACATTTGACATAAACCATGTTTTGAAACTTTGCACAATGATTATATAGACTTAATAAAGTATGTATATGATTATTGTTAAGTCTAAAAACTAAGAATACAATATTTTCATAAAATTGCATATTCTATGCAATAAATACCAAAACACAATAGTAAATATGAAATATATGATTTCATATTGTAAATATGAAAACCAAAAACTATGTATGTATATATATATATAAAACTATATATATGCATAGAAACCAAAACTTATGTATATATATATATATATATAACTATATATATATACGAAGAAACCAATAAATGTGTGTGTATAGATATTGAGCTTAAGGTACTTAACACACATAATATAAATCATAAACTACATTACCCAAGCTTGATCTTGATCTTCATTGTAGCTCAACTTGGTACACTGTGCGGATGAAGCTTGAACTTGATCTTTAACTTGAATTGTACGATGCTTCACTCCACAATTCCGCCAACCTCCTCTTGATATGATCGTGTAGGCTTAATCCATCCAACCTCCAACTACGTTGTTTGTCTACAATAAATAAGAAAACACAAATACTAGACAAACAACATTAGTGGTAAATTGTTTGTTAAACATCATCAAAATAAGAAGGCCAACAGAAAGATCCGAATGTCATGTCTGATTGGGTGGTTTTGTACAAGGAGCCAAGATATGTTGTTCTTCCTAATAACAATAAAAAAATATTAAAGAAAGTAAAGATAATTATAGTGAACCAATCGGTTCATCTGATGATGTTTGGCAAGAATTCTCTTACGCACAGAATGTGGCGCTGGATGTAGGTATGAACTATATATGTTACACCACATTATCGATTTTTATCTTATCATAATAAAAACAATAATGCATTTCATAACAACATATCTCATGAGCATGTATATAATTTTTTCTTAACAATTATCTTTATTATATTTGCAGATGAGGAGGATTAGGAGACTCTTTGACCAGCCGGCTGATCGATCACGGAGTATCACGCCAGGTAGTGGTGCTGATGATCCACTACCTTCTCCAGATGCAGGTATAAAAATTAATTAATACTTTAATATATTTTATAAAATTTTAGTTATCTAGCTCATAGTGTTCATTTGTTGCAGATGCGGGATATTCATCACCCGACGGTTCTGATGCAGCACCAGAACCATCCCCCGACACAGGTATTAAATATTTAATAATTGATAATGGTCAATTAAAATTTAATATTATTGATTCTTCTTTCTTATGTAGGTGCTACTTGGACCCCGACATATCCATCATATACATTCCATACTGACTTGCGGCCAAAGACCCAGGACTATCTCAGTTTACCTTTACCTCCGGACTCTCATAAGTCCAAGGCTGACTCAAGGAAGTACCACCCACGTGCTGCGAGAAGGTATCAGGAAATGCTTCCTATGTTGGAGACTAGGAAAGCTGATGCACTCGCAGCAAAAGAAAGAGAGATAGCGAATGGTAAATTATATAAATACTTTTAATTTTCACATTTGTATATTATATGATATATTATCATGTTGTCATTATTGTAGGTGCTAAGTCAGATCGCATAGAGGGACGACGTGGCGGAGGTAAGCCTGATTCTAAACAACCGCCAAGAGGAACGAGGACCATTATTAGGTGGAATAGTTCTAATTTGCCCGTTGGTCCTTGGTCGACCCGATTGAATGCATATATTAGGGTTCTCGTGCGTAGAGAGACCATTATCAACCCTTATTTTCATTTTCGAGAATTGCCATGGACCGCATACGAGGCGATATGGACTGCGCTTATGGTAAGTGCATATTGTTTTAGATTTTTATTTATTAATAATTAGTAATTGATATTAAATCATCCTTACTAAATGTGTATGTAAATCTACAGGACTGCTTCTGCCTTGAGGACTTTGAGGGGGCTTGGAATTATGTGTTTAATGTCAAGGTTGAAGCAGTCCTCAAACAATGGAGGCATGAGATCAAACATGAAACCTATGACAGGTATGAGGAGGACTGGCAGAGGTTTTTAAACCTCGATGACCGAGTTGACGAGATTATTTCACGGCTCTCCTCATGTATTGGGACAGCGATGCCGCCAAGGTTAGTTTCATGAAATTTAGTTTATAATTTTAAGATATTATTTTATTTTATATTTACAGAATTTTTTTTAAAGAATAAATCCACGAAGGGGTCAGAAAATAGAAGAAAGAAGCTGCATGACCATCACTTGGGCTCACACTCCTACGCCAATCTAGAGAATGTTTATTGTCAAGATACGGTATATGTCATTTAAAGATTTAAAAGATCTTAATGTTTAGTATGATTATGAAATCTCATAGTTTATAATATGACAGGGGAAATCATTAATGCCGATACACTTGAGGGCCAGAGCGGCATATGGTACTTTTCGTGAACAATATAGGGGTGATGAGAGGAATCGGGATAAGATCACGACAAATCTCGAGTTAGTGGTGAGACTTATACATATCTTTAGTAGTATTATAAATTCTATTTTGTTAACATTACGAGGAAACGAGAACACAAATAATATGGTCATTATCTTGAATTAACTATAAATTTGTGATTTAGGAGGGATTTGAGACTGCATCCAAGGAGGCTGCATCTGTGTACATTTTGCAGGAGGAGGAACAAACCGAGCCGGACCCTCACATGCTTTCTGCAGAGGAGAACATCAATCTCACACAGAACTTGATGGGTCATAATAGGTAAGGATGGTGAAAAATCGAATCAATTTGAATACTACATACTATTTATATTTGTTTACCATTATTGAATTTGAGAGCAAAGTTTAATATTTATTTCTCTTTAATAATAGGGGAGGAAGATATCCTCTGCATGGTGTCAGAGCTTCACCCGGTATAAGCATTAGATCGTCCACAGCATCCTCCACACGATCTACATCGCATAGAGCAGCCACAAGCAGTTTCCAGGCTATGCCATTTGTTGCACGTATCTCTGCCTTCTTGATTGACAAAATTGACCAGGAGCTGCATATTCAGGTGACTAATGAGATGATTAGAGTTGCGCTGACGGCGAACTCGATGGACGATCTCATAGGGTATGTTATACAATATTTAGGCGGTGCTATTCCTTATAGCGCGTATGGTGGTGTCATACGGATCATTAGCTCAATTGGCGATAATTCCGGCGCTAGACAGAGTAGTGCTCAGGTACCTTATTTTTTCTTATATTTATAAATTCATTTTTATCTAATATGTTATCAAACACCACATAATGATTATTCAATTAAACATTCAGAGTGGAGATATTGGAGGGAGCAGCACCCGTTCTCGTAATCGAGATAGAGATACCCCCGCCGACGACGATGGATGAGGTTTTTTTATTTTTAATGCAATAAACAGTTTTATTTGTTATAACACTACATTTATTCATGTCGTGTATCATATCTTAGTCATGTGCATTGTTAGTATATATGTTGTTGGATGTGTTTTAGACGGAACTGATTGATGTATATTTTAAAGTGGATGGTTGGATTTGTACAATGTGTTGGATTTGATTATATAGATGTTTTTGAATGGAATTGTTATGAATTTTGATTATAATTGGATGGTTGAATATGGCGTGTACAGTATTTTCTGGATGTATTCAAATATTAACGTAATTGTACAGGAAAATACAAAGTTTAATTATTATTTTTTTCCTGAAAAAAAGCAATCTAGACGGAATTCCGTCTAGGTTGAGTCAAATTAGACGGAATTTCCGTCTAGGTTGTAAAAAACCAACCTAGACGGAAATTCCGTCTAGTTTGACAGATCAGACGGAATTCCGTCTGGTCTGTCTAACTAGACGAAATTCTTTATTCCGTCTAGGTTGCATTCCGTCTAGGTTGATCAACCTAGACGAATTCCGTCTAGTTTGCTTCTATCTAGACGGAAGCAAAATAAACCACCCAAACTAGACAGAATTCCGTCTAGATGATCTAATCTAGACGGAATTTAAATCAACCTAGACGGAATTTTCCGTCTAGGTTGATCGTTTTTCTACTAGTGAGAGCCATAAAAGATTTATATTTATAAAATGTCCGAGAAAGTTTAAATTCATTGTTCGCAAGAACAAAAAAGAGAAAAAGATATAAACAGCATTTTCAATGTTAAAAATGCTATCCTAGGTTGAACATGCAGGGGATAAATGGCAAAAAATTACTGTAGGAAAAAGTATATTTGGGATTCAAAGTTACGCGGTAACATCAACAATGTTATATGGGGATAAAACGTTGCGGTGCCCAACATGAAGGCTAAAGAGAAACAATATTAGTGTAACATAAACAATAATTTTAATATTCTGAATGGCGCTGTATCAATTCAATCATGTCACCATTTTAATATATAAATCAATCAGTTATAACAAACGCAAAAGGAATAGCATGTGATATCAATTTCTTTTTAGAATAAACACGGTTATTTTTCACTGAATTCGAGGTCCACTTGGCATGTAGAGTATGTATGGCTCGTGATGCATTAATAAATTATTCACAAAAGTTCATAGATCTAATATTTTTTGGGATATTATTCTATGTAGAGGTTGCAATTATGACGGTGATCCGCTAATCATATTCAAATTCTACTCGAGTAATCAGATTTTATTAGTAACTAGTACCTAACACGTATTTTGCACGTAATGCATAACAAGTAAAATATATGAAACTAAAATATTTGAAGGACGTCTAACATTGCGTTGGCCATGACTTTTTTCGAGAATAACATAGTCATTTATTCACCATGAATTTATTGACATTATATTAATTTCACTCTCTATGAATTTGGATACTTACATAAGAGTATCTCCAACAGCTTCCCTATTTCCCATTTTTGGAGAATTTAGTTAGGTTTTTGGTCCAACAGATTCCCCATCTCATTCCCCAAAATAGGGATGGAGGAGAAAAAATGGGAAAGCTTTCCCAAATCTGCAGCATTCTCTAAATTTTTGGAGGAAAAAAAGGGATTCTTCAAAATGGGGAAGCTGTTGGAGTTGGTGTAAAAATAGTTTGGAGAATATGACTTTTGTTTCCCCATTTTGGAGAAAATTTTAGAGAAGCTGTTGGAGATGCCCAACTATTTGAGTGATGTTCTTTGTAAATTATGTTGGGGATTCGAAATAATCAAATCAAATATGTACCATTCTGGATCTTGTGTTTGAGAGTTGAGCAAGAAAGAAATTCGCCACAAATCAAAGATAAAAACTTGTAGGAAAGTAAACAAGAAAGAACACACCAGATTTAACGAGATTCGGCAACGTGCCTACGTCCCCGGGAGCCACACCACACAATTCTTTGATTAATTGAAGAAGATTACAATGCTTGCAATTGGCCTCTCTCTCTCTCTCTCTCTCTCTAAGATTTCTGATCCCAAAGAGCCCTCAAAATCCTCTTTTTTCATGCTCTTTTTCTCTCTTAAACCCTTGAGGGACGTGTTTCTATTTATAACAAACACAATCCTAAACAGATTAGAATTCTAAAACGAGTCTGCCACACCGACACCACATCCATGGCAGACAGGGCAGACTCTGCTACACCAGGGTGTGGCAGACATCACACCCATGGCAGACAGGACAGATTCTGCCACACCAGGGTGTGGCAAACACCACACCCATGACATGTCTTGAATTTTCATGCGATTGTTGATTTTGATTCTAGGTTTGGGTCTCCATTCTCAAGACCAACAATCTCCCATTTGGAGATCAAACCATCATCAATGAGCTCTCTCGAACTCCGCTTTCTTCGCAAGCATCTTCTCCTACTTGAAAAATCCATTCTTCAATCATCAACATCCCGGCGATCTCGCTGATCCTCGTAGTGTGGCTCCGGCCTTCGTCTTCTACTCGTGAAGGCCAACTAAAATTATGCACAACTTCAGTTTTTCAATGGTGACTGTATTCGTCAACTTGTCCGCCGGATTTTGACTTCCCAAAATCTTCATTAAATGTAACTTTCCGTCTTCAACTAGCTAGCGTATAAAATGGTATTTGATGTCGATGTGCTTCTTTTTGGCATGATATACTGGATTCTTGGCAAGATGTATATCGCTCTAGTTGTCACAATAAAAAACTCCTCTTCCTTGCTTCAAATCCAACTCTTCCAAGCACCCGTTCAACTAAATCATCTCCTTGCTTGCTTCGGTCACCGCGACATATTCAGCCTCAGTTGTAGATAAAGTCACAATCTTCTGCAGACGTGAGACGCAGCTCACTGCTGTCGACGCTAAGGTATAAACATACCCCGTGGTGCTTCGCCTTGTATCATGATCACCGGTAAAGTCCGCATCCACGTATCCCTGCAGCACCAACTCCTTCCTCCTGAAACATAGTGGTTTATTTGTTGTTCCTCTCAAGTATCACAATATCCACTTCACGGCCTCCCAATGCTGCTTCTCTGGATTGCTAGCAAACCTGCTCACAACTCCCACTACATGGGCGATGTCCGGCCTCGTGCAAACCATCGCGTACATGAGACTCCCAATGGTCGAAGAATATGGTACCTTGCTCATATGCTCTCTATCTGCACTTGTCTTAGGCGATTGCTCCTCAGATAGCTTGAACTGACTTCCAAGGGGTGTGCTAATAACTTTAGCATTCTGCATGTTGAACCTCTGAAGTGCCTTCTGATTCGGACGATTTCCTTCTAACCTCCTCGGATAGAATCATGCTAACAACCTCACTCAGCTTTAACTTTTCCTTCACCGCCGAATTGCTGATTGTCGTCACACAACCTGTCTAACTATCCGGCAACTGCGATAGAATTAATAGGGCTTGCACTTCGTTATCAAACGTGATGTCCACAGATATAAGTTGATCAACAATCGAGTTGAACTCGCTGAGGTGCATCGTGAAGGATCGTCCTTCTGCCATCTTGAGGTTGAAGAGAGTTTTGACGAGATGCACCTTGTTTGCTGCCGACGGTTGCTCGTACATCTTCGCGAGCGATTCCATAAGCCCCACCGTCTTCTTCTCCTTTAAAATATTATGGGCTACTGATTTGGCGAACGACAACCGGATTTGCCCTAGAGCCTTCCTATCTAGTATCTCCCAATCACCATCTGACTCCTCTTTCTTCTGTCCCTTTTCCTTGCCCATCAACGGATGATACAAGTCTTTCTGGTATAGATAGTCCTCCATCTGTGACTTCCAGTAGGCGAAGTCTGAACCGTCAAACTTCTCAATCTTAGATTTGATTTCCTCTGCCATGGCTCTCTTTCTCACAAATTTGCTAAACGAAGCTCTGATACCAGTTATTGGGGATTCAAAATAATCAAATCAAATCCGTACCCTTCCGGATCTTGTGTTTGAGAGTTGAGCAAGAAAGAAATTCACCACAAATCAAAGATAAAAACTTGTAGGAAAGTAAACAAGAAAGAACACACCAGATTTAACGAGGTTCGGCAACGTGCCTACGTCCTCGGGAGCCACACCACACAATTCTTTGATTAATTGAAGAAGATTACAATGCTTGCAATTGGCCTCTCTCTCTCTAAGATTTCTAATCTCAAAGAGCCCTCAAAACCCTCTTTTTTCGTGCTCTTTTTCTCTCTTAAAACCCTTGAGGTACGTGTTTCTATTTATAACAAACACAATCCTAAACAGATTAGACTTCTAAAACGAGTCTGCCACACCCTGGTGTGACAGACACCATACCCATGGCAGACAGGGCAGACTCTGTCACACCAGGGTGTGGCAAACACCACACCTATGACAGACATGATAGATTCTGCCATACCAGGGTGTAGCAGACACCACACCCATGACCTATCTTGAATTTTCATGCGATTGTTGATTTTAATTCTAAGTTTGGGTCTCCACTCTCAAGACCAACAAATTAGAGGTGAAATCGGTCATAGATCTATTCGTTTCCTCTAAAGAAAAACAGTACAATCTTCTCTCTCAATTATCGCTTGTGAAATTTTGTTGACTGTGAGGTATCCTGGTTACTATAATTGAGGGTATGACTTAGTTGTCAAAATTCTCACTTTCTCGATTCTTTTAGTGAATAATTAATGGAGAAATTTTGATTAGCTAGTGAGAGAAAAACATGAATGCTTTAATTATGGGTCCATTTTCTCACAAATATTTATATTAAATACATTATTAGTAGGTTCAGAAGATGAGACATCATAAATTATTGTTAGCTAACATCTAATTATTATATGAAAAATTCTTCAAGGACCCAAAATATGAGACCAGTAGGGGGGACAAGTGAGGTGTCCCTCTCCTATTGGATAATGAGTTGGCCATCATTAATGATGACCAACTCATTATCCAATAGGAAGAGGACACCTCACTTGTCCCCACTATTGATCCCATATTTTGGGTCCATGTAGCAAAGCTCTTATTATATTGCAATAGTTTTTTCATGAAAAAAATACCGAGACACATCCAAACTGAACTCAAAACACAATAACTATTATATTTGCACTCAACACGTGTTGCTCCACCCTATTACGGATATCTCTAATTACCGCCTCCGCATCTTCTTCAAAAATAATTATCTTCCCACATCCAATGTCAAGTGCAAATATAATAGCTTATCACTCAGCTTGAAATTTCGCATGCTCAGAATTACCTCGTACCAAATACCGTGATAAATATATTGTAATAATTAGTAATATATGTTATGATAATTTATATGCTATTTCTCGACTACACCAAGTGGCTAAAATTTATATTAGTATTCCTCTCCACAAATATTTTTATTCATCAGACACACGTATCAATATTTTATAGGATTAAATTAGATGTTAGATTCATAATTAAATATTAAATTATCTTAAACTATAATATAAGTTATAAATATAAGTTATTACATTATTATATTATATATTAAAACTGTATATTCATATAATATCTAATATCTAAAGTAAAATATTTATCTTATTTAACATAAGACTTGTATGGTTATAATTTATAATATATATAAGTTTTTATGTTTACTGTGATAATCATTATAGTGTAATAAATAGAAAGAATTGAATAAAATTTGAGGAATATGATTAAAATTTATTATATATATTTAGTTTTTAATATTAATTCTCATGTCTATTGCAAGAATTATAAATAGAGTGTAATAAATAGAATGAATTGAATATATTTCAAGGCATTGTTGGAAATTATCAAAGTTTGGAAGAGTAAAAGAGGTAATCAAAAGTTTTAACACCCAAATCCTCTTTCATAGATAGTATATAGATATAGATAGATAGATATAGATTTCGGCGTCATTAAAGTTTATAAAAAAAATTACTTGTTAGGTTTGGGTCGAACAAAATAGAGTATAGTGCACTTATACGTTATACTATTGCAATGGGTTACTTACTATTCCTCAACTTTGATATTGACAAATATTATCTTACGAAGACAAATAAATTAGACAAATATTATCTTATGAAGCCAATCAACGTCGATAATTTAGTGGATCTTGCGTGTGTAGCCCTGAATTGAAATTCAAAGAGAACTCGATCTCGAGTAATTCTATTTTAGAAAATCTAGTTCTTAGAGCTAATTTATATAATAAAAATATATCATTATAATATATAATTATCTTTTTGAATGAAATGCCTACTCATAATAAGTACTCAAACTCATATTCATATTTGACTAAAGTATTTGGGAGAAAGACGAACATCTTTCGATTTCATGGGATTAATTTTGCCACTTCACCTAAAGCACTCCCATAATGTTGAATCTTTATGGTTGGATTTGAATCGTTAAAAATGATTAATCATCATAAGTTATGCCCTGATGCAGGCAGGCTCCGTTTTTGTGGGTCCTTTGTTCGGTACGAGGACGACACGGTCCGAGAAAATGGACATATGCTAAAAATTGGATTTTTTGGGGAAAATTGCTTCTAGGTCTCAAAATCCAACTTTAATGTGTATCAGCCCCAACTTTCAACAATGTGTTGCAGCTGTTGCAGCCACTTTTTTTTTGAAAAAATTGTGTCCAGACCCCTCTCCTCAAGTTCCAATGCAAGCTCTTCAAAAATCCCGATTTTACCCCTCCCTTACACCCCCTCCTCCTCCTCCGTTCCTCCTCTGCCCCCGCCCCCGCCTCCCTCCTCAGCTCCGCATCCCTCCCCCGCTCCGCTGCAGCTCCTTCCCAAGCATCGCCGCCTCTGCCGCCAGCGCCTTCCTAAGCGCCGTGGCCTCCCTCCCCTGCTCGGCCTCCCTCCCCCGCTGCACCTCCCCTTACATCTCCCTCCTCCTCCTCCGGCCCCCCTCTGACCTATCCCCCGCTCCGCCGCCGGCGCCGTCCCGAGGAACTTCGCGTGGCCGGCGTCGATCATGGTAATTGCCCAAATAAAATTCTCACTAAATCTTTTATCAAAAAAAAAAAAAAATCCTCTAAATCTGACAACTTCTTTATTCTTTTTGTTTAAGTAATTCAAGAGTTATTTGTTTCATTGTAATTGTAGAATATTCATTGCTATGTATGTCCTAAATTTCATACCAATTAAAATGATTGAACTGATTGCTACAGTCCTACATTTAAATATGATTGAAACATGTTTTACATATGATTGTTGTATCTATACATATGTTTTTGAGAAAAAATAGGACGACTTGCGCTATTCGTATACAATACACATTAACACTTAAATCAAGCTTACTAGGAATTGGAAATGGTGAAGGAATGTAAGACTAAAAAATGGCTGTTAGAGAGCAGGAGAGGACCTCATCGTCACTTGCTATCAATTATTACCCACAAAATTCCTTCATTATACCCCCTTATCCAAAATTCAGATGCCTAGAAATTTTTTTTTCCTTCACTATTCTTCCATTCAAATTCATTTATTATTTAACGAATGATTGTGTCTGGTCGTAAATAAAAGTGAAAACCAGTGTAATTCACAAAATTATAGTAAAGACTGTACATTCAATGCATTATAATTTTCTTGAATAAAAGTAATATCTTTACTGCCCAACAAAAAAAAAATCCAAGTTGGTAGGGAAAAAGCTTTGGTCAGAATATAAGTAGTTATGCGACCAGCTAAAATTTTGAGATTCTTGGACCAGAGTCAAAGAAAATGGCTCAAATAAAAACTCAGAACTTGGAGTTGAGTCCAATTTAAATTTCCCATATATATTATTCAAAAGTGGGGCTTTTTGAATAATTTTGACGTGAAAAAGTCGCTGAAGCGTAAATTTCACACTCCTGTACCAAAAGCATCATTCCCGAATATTTCTCCTTCATATGTCATCTATTCATTACCTAATAACTTTATGCGTTTTGCATCGTTACCCCTGTCATTTAGCTAATTTGCATACTTCGTAACCGACAAGATATATCATTTAAACTTTATATTCAATATTATCACATGCTTTTTCAACGAAAGGCTAGGTTGTACCGGATCCTTATGCTAGATGAAGCGATATATAACATTGAGCTCAAGATCCATCTTCTACTTCAATTTATAAGTTGTAGAAATCTCATCAATAACATTTAAAGTAAAATTGTCAATGAAATAATCTTTAGAAGACGGATTGAAAGACATGACTTAGAGAAGGAGAGAAAAATGTAAATTTAAAACGTAGGCATTTGTTACCTTAGCTACAAACCAACATCATATACATGAATAAATCTTTTTTTTTTTTGGAAATCACTAGAAATATGAGCAATATTAGTTAATTTTACTATCCGCAAGTAGTAACATCAACATGTAGAAAATAACCCATAACGAATAGCATGTGCCGTTTGACGTGATAATATTATCAACACGCCAAGATCCTCTCGTTTGATCTTGTATGTCTAACCTGGATTGAGAGACTCACACATCTCGGAGCAAACTCGGGCTTCGGCGTAGGGATCCTCCTACCTTGCTAAAGTTTTTTTCAGGGGGGACAGATGAAGTGCGCCTCTCCTATTACATAATGGGCTGGTCATCATTATGCAATAGAATTGAGACACCTTACTTGTCCTCTCTGATGGTGCCATATTTTGGGTCCTTGGGAATTTTTCTTTTCGCGTATTAAAAGAAGATCTAGAAGGTTAATTGCAAATATCACCCAAAGGTGTTAGTTATTTGCAACCATTTTAAGGCAGCGCCCCTCATCTCTCGCAATTCCGAAGTACAATGCTCTCTCTCTCTCTCTCTCTCTCTTCCGGCAGGCTTATAAATACCCACCGTTAACCCAAAGAATTAAAAAAAAAATAAAATTAAAATAAAAAACAAACAAAAACCCATCTCTCTCTTCACTCTCTCTAATGGCGGGTAACGATTGGATCAACAGCTACCTGGAAGCGATCCTGGACACAGGCCCAGCGATCGACGCCTCCAAGTCCTCCCTCCTCTTAAGAGAGAGGGGCCGGTTCAGCCCAACCCGATACTTTGTGGAGGAAGTCATCACCGGCTTCGATGAGACTGATCTCTACAAATCGTGGGTCAGGGTGAGTTCAGCCGGTGACGAGTTTTGATCGAATTTCAACTTTTATCTTCTTTTTTTCCCGCGGGGGTGGGGGTGGGGGTGGGGGTTTTCTTCGAGGGGTTTTATTGAATTTTTTTTGTGGTGTGGGTTTCCAGGCCTCATCGACGAGGGGTCCGCAAGAGAGGAACACGAGATTGGAGAACATGTGTTGGAGGATTTGGAATTTGGCGAGGAAGAAGAAGCAGGTTTGATCTTTTTCTTGTTTTTTTTTTTTGGTTAATGGGTAAGATCGAGATTAGTGATTTTTTATTTTTATTAATTTTGTTAACATGAGAGTATCAGGTGACTGGTAATTCTTTTATTTGGGGGAATCAAGAATATTTGGGTTGAAACTCGTGTGTTACAGGTGTTTATAATTTAATTTAGTTTTATGAATCTGTCCTGAAATTTAGGATTTGTTTAAGTACTGCCAGATGAGTTTGTGTGTAAACTGATGCATGGGTTTGCTTGATTCTAGGGTCAGCAAAGTCCAAGAATCCTACTATTGTTGACTATCTGGCTTTGAAAATGACTGGGATTGCTCTTGCCTGAAATTTAGGGAAAAATTTTACCCCAATTTTTGTTTTAATTTTTTTTGTTTAGGAAACATGACCAGAGGAGGGGGTGCGGATTTATCCGACTCGGTCAATTATTAATTTTGAAAATTTGACGACCTGGGATAGTAAAATATCACATGTTATGCAAGGCGTAAGACTTTAATACGTACTAATTGCAATTGATGTACAAAAGTTTAGCCCGGATATCTCTATTGTTAAAGTTGGATATCATGTTTGGATCTTAGAGCGTGGAAATAGATGCTACAACATTTGGAAAAAGATTGTAGCTTCTATATTGTGTTGCACACGACTTTACATCTAAGTCTGTGGGTAATAACGTGCCTAAAACTCTGGGCGTAAATGAAGGTGACCAGGATACTCAAGTAACTCGACAGATCTTACTTGACCTGGAGCTTGGCCATTGATGATACATACTATTACACGTAGGTTTGTAGTAAGTAGCCATCAAATCATACATTCATCAGTGCTAGTCCTTATAGATCTAATTAACACATACTGGCATACTGCAGGTTTTGCATGTGGACACATGTACCCTTAATCAATCATGTGATTTTTGGCAATCACCATTCTTGTCGTCTTTGCATATAGCAGATTATGAATTACTAACCGCATTCATCTCTAGCTTTGTCAGTCAAGGTGTCGGGTAGCGGAATATTTTTAGTAACATCCTGCTGTTTGTTAGATGGCAAAACCCATGAAAACAAACGTATGTTGTCCAAATGTAGTATTTGAATCTTAGATTAAAGTCTTTGTACTACTATGATTAACCATATTGTACCTGAAACAAGTAAGACATGCTTATCTGAGTTATAAGGCACGCTTATCTTAGTTATCTTTAAGTGGCAATGCTTTTGATTTACTAAATCATTATTTCAGATTGAGGGCGAAGAAGCCCAACGAATGTCAAAACGTCGTCTTGAACGTGAAAGAGCACGGCGAGATGCAACTGCTGATATGTCAGAAGATCTATCTGAAGGGGAGAAAGGAGATGTCATTAGTGACTTGTCTTCCCATGGTGACAGCACGAGAGGTAGAATGCCTAGGATCAGCTCGACGGATGCTCTTGAGTCTTGGTCTACGCACTACAAGGATAAAAAGCTATATATAGTGTTGATAAGGCATGAACCTCAGATTTGTCAGCCTTAGAATTTTTTTGTTCAATTAAGTGCTTACAGCTTCAC
The DNA here is from genome assembly GCA_022839385.1 of Asparagus kiusianus. Classification (NCBI taxonomy): domain Eukaryota; kingdom Viridiplantae; phylum Streptophyta; class Magnoliopsida; order Asparagales; family Asparagaceae; genus Asparagus; species Asparagus kiusianus. The sequence goes on along the minus strand of BQKN01064426.1, from coordinate 23,884 downwards.
TTTCTTTAGTGATGTAGGCATCACATGACTCTTGAATTACTTAATATTTTGCATTTTGTGGAAATTTAGGCATTTCAAGAACAGTCATCCTTATTTTAGCATAGCAAAGCTATTTCCTTTTATCACCTTGTTTGTTAATAAACACTATGTATTTTACTTCCTCATGAGAGCACAAAGGGAGGGAGGGAGGGAGGGAGGGAGGGAGAGAGGGAGAGGGAGAGGGAGAGGGGGGGGGGGGGGGGGGAG
>BQKN01064426.1:0-23538 GCA_022839385.1 Asparagus kiusianus | reverse complement strand
TAATTTTCTGAAAAATAATTTGACATCATCATCAGCACCAAAGCCTTTTTACCTTATCAGTATGGGTTATCACTTTCTGCAGCTTTAAATTGAGAGAATCCAGGGAAACATGGGATTTAATTTACCACATTCTCTGCCAACTTCCTGTCTCACAAAACTATAGAGAACATTGTTCGTGTAGGGAAACCTACTCAGGTCATTAAAAATGAACAAGCTTTCAAACTTCTCCTAGACTCAGAACCTTAGGCAAAGGGAATAAAGATGTTCATTTTTGCTAATCTTAAATTAACTTTAAAGGAAAGTGGAATCTGTATTTATTTAGTTATATGTTTTTGTTCTATCTTTTGTTTTTTTAGTTCTGATTCTTCCGGGGAGTGTATCATTTCAAATTCTTATATTAAAATCTAAAATGGTTGGTGTCATTAATTTTCAGCATATGATTGTAACTGTAGTATTTCACTGGCATGCTAAATCCTTCATAATCAATATCAGTGTTTCCTAATATACAGTTTTAACCCTTGCAGTCTTCATGGTTTGATACGCGGTGAGAATATGGAACTTGGTCGCGATTCAGATACAGGCGGTCAGGTACTCTTTGCATGATATTCTTGTTTTTCAAAGACTGATAATTTTCCACCTTGAATTCCTTCGACAAAATGTTTGTGCAGCTAATAAATTTCTATTTAATGATAGGACTATTGGTGTTTTTCTTGGTAAAAAAACTTATCAACCCCCCCCCCCCCCCCCCCCCCCTCTCCAAATGTAGGTGAAATATGTAGTAGAGCTTGCAAGAGCACTCGGGGAAATGCCTGGAGTTTATCGGGTTGATTTGCTAACCAGGCAAATAGCAGCACCGGATGTGGATTGGAGTTATGGTGATCCAACAGAGAGGTTGATTCCGAGAAACTCTGAAAATGTTGAGATGGGAGAGAGCAGTGGTGCTTATATTGTCCGCATACCATTTGGTCCAAGAGATAAATATATTCCTAAAGAGCTCCTATGGCCACACATTCAAGAATTTGTTGATGGCGCACTCAACCACATCATGCAAATGTCAAAAGTTTTAGGAGAGCAAATTGCTGGAGGCCAAGCAGTATGGCCTGTTGCTATACATGGACATTATGCTGATGCTGGTGACTCTGCTGCTCTACTATCTGGGGCTCTAAATGTCCCTATGCTATTTACAGGCCATTCTCTTGGAAGAGATAAGTTGGAACAACTTCTGAAGCAAGGGCGGCAGTCAAGGGAAGAAATCAACTCAACATACAAAATTATGCGGAGGATTGAGGCTGAAGAACTAGCTCTTGATGCCTCTGAAATTATCATCACAAGCACTAGACAGGAGATTGAAGAGCAATGGCGCTTATATGATGGGTTTGATGTGATACTTGAGCGGAAATTGCGAGCTAGGATTAAGCGTGGTGTGAGTTGTTATGGCCGCTTTATGCCTCGCATGGTTGTAAGTATCTTCCTTATTACTTACTTTATTTATTCCAAGGTGTTTGATGGTTAATGCGTGATGGTTAATTGTTTTATCAGAGTTTATTTTTCTTAAATTTTTTTAGTTTTTGCTCCTTCCATTTAGCCTTTGTTACTTTTTAGAATTAACTATGTTATCTTCATTGCAGGTGATACCCCCAGGCATGGAGTTCAACCATATTGTTCTGCATGAAGATGTGGATGGTGATTTAGAAGAAACTGAAGATAATAAAGCTACTCCTGATCCACCTATTTGGTCTGAGGTATTGAAAAACACACTTCCTTCCCGAAAGAATACTTCAATTGTGAAATTTCTTCTTTTAAACTAAAAAGAAAGAAAAAGTGAAACTGCAGTGTGTTGTTTTGATATAGAGAAGCTCAATTTTATTGTTTTATGTTTTTGCAGATAATGAGGTTTTTTACCAATCCTCGCAAACCTATGATTCTTGCTCTTGCTCGGCCAGATCCCAAGAAGAACATTTTGACGCTTGTGAAGGCCTTCGGTGAATGCCGTCCATTAAGGGGGCTTGCAAACCTAGTATGTCATGGTGAAATTATTTGTGTAACTCTTTTTTTTCCCTGAAAACTTAGGATTTTTCTTTAAGTTCTAACGTATTAATCTTTAAAGATTTGGAGACTTGTTGCAGTTAGAATATAAACTGGCTTATTGTTACATTTAACTGGTTTTTGGAGGACACTAGTTTCCCAGTAGAGCTAGCGACAATCAAGTAACTCTTGTTTTAATGATTATCACAGACACTGATATTGGGAAATCGCGAGGCTATTGATGAAATGTCCAGTACAAGTGCAGCTGTTCTGACTCAAATACTTAAATTGATTGACAAGTATGATCTATATGGTCAAGTGGCATATCCCAAGCACCACAAGCAGTCTGATGTTCCTGATATCTACCGATTGGCAGCAAAGACAAAGGTATCCTCTGTTTATTTTAGTGAATTCTTACTTGAGATGGCCCTTAAATGTTAGAGAAAGGATCTTACTGAGATCTACGGTATTCTTGTTACCATCAAATGTTTTTTATTGTTGAAAATGAAGAGCTATCGAATAGAACCAAAAATTTTGAAAAATAGAGAGCCTATGAAAGGAGGAAAGTAAGTTTCACCTGAATTCCATGCACATTTGGCATCCAATGAGCTCTGATGCAGGCATCTTCAATCAAGAAGGTGCAACTTAGAAGTAGGTGTGAACCTGTAAATTAAATCTAGCGTAACATCAAAATTTTTGGAGATGCATTTTATGAAGAATTATATTTATATAAAATTGTTGCCATATACTCATCAGGCCACCATTCAAGAAAGAACGAGTGATGGCTTCGTAAATTTATTTTTTTATGCAGTCTTATGACTCTTTGATATTTTTAAACCTCCAAAATAATCCAGATCATACAAACAAGCATATGTGTGCATGTGGTCCACACCATATACCCCAGGGATCTCATACTGCTCATCCAAAATTCTAACACTGGTTTACTTTCCAACTAACCAGTTGATATGAAATATGCATTCAGAACCAACTAGAGTACAAGTTAAACATGTGACCGTTACTTAAACTGATACTCCCAACAGTAATCTGATATTACATGCTTAATAGAAAAGAGAAAATTCATGGTAAATTCAAATGTTCTTTTTTGAGACTGATATCTGCCACAGTTAAGACCAAGCATGACTAGAAACTCTGACCTCATAATTTGCGTTTGTGCAGGGTGTTTTCATCAATCCAGCTTTCATTGAACCATTTGGTCTCACATTGATAGAGGTGTCTGTTTCATTTCTAACAACTTGATTTATATTTATAAATATATTTTTTTCTAATCAAAGGTAATCCCTTTATTGAGCAGGCTGCAGCTAATGGACTGCCTATTGTGGCTACGAAAAATGGAGGTCCTGTTGATATCCATCGGGTTAGTTCACAGTCAGTCTTGTTCGGTTAAATGTTCAATCTGTAGTTATCTGAGTTCTATAAAAACTGACTTTATCAAGGTTGGTTTTGTTTAATTTGTTAATTGTATTGGATTTTGTTCAGGTCCTTGACAACGGCCTCCTAGTTGATCCCCATGATCAAAATGCTATAGCTGATGCACTTTATAAGCTTGTATCTGATAAACAACTTTGGGCTCGATGCCGGCACAATGGCTTGAAAAATATCCACCTCTTCTCTTGGCCTGAGCATTGTAAGACGTACTTAACTCGAATTGCTAGTTGTAGACCAAGGCATCCTCAATGGCGAAGGAATGATGACGATGGGTTTGAGAACTCAGAATCAGATTCACCTGGTGACTCTTTAAGAGATATTCAAGATATATCTTTGAACCTAAAACTTTCATTAGATGGTGAAAAGGCTGGAGAAAGCGGCACTCTGGATGTCTTAGACTCTGAAGACAATTCTACCGATAGAAAGGGTAACTTGGAGATGGCTGTTTCAAAATATTTCAAGGGATTAAGGGTCACTCAAAAGGTTGATTCCAAGGAAAAACCTGAACATAGCAAGCTACCACTGTTGAGGAGGAGGAAGCATATTTTTGTCATTGCTGTGGATACTGACAATGTTAAAGATTTTATTGACATAACAAAAAATATATTTGAAGCTGCAGCTAGGGATAGAATGTCAGGACCCATGGGGTTTATATTATCAACAGCGCTAACTATATCAGAGGCACATTCAATTATTGTCACTGCCGGAATGCTTCCTACTGATTTTGATGCGCTTATATGCAACAGTGGCAGTGACCTATATTACCCGTCTCCAACTTCTGACCCTTCAGAGCTTCCTTATGCAATAGATCTTGATTATCATTCACAAATTGAGTATCGTTGGGGTGGTGAAGGCTTAAGAAAGACTTTGATTCGATGGGCTGCTTCAGTTGTAGATAAAAAGGGAGAAAGTGAAGAACAAGTTGTTATTGAAGATGAACAGCGGTCGTCTAATTACTGCCATTCATTTAAAGTGCTGAATCCGACACTGGTAATCCTTTCCCTTCTTCATCATATCAATTCTCCTCTCACAATCTCATTTTTTTAAAAAGCAAGGCTTCAATTCGGATTATAATCTGGCTTTTGGAACTCAGTTTTTTTTTTTTACACAATTCTCAGTGCTGAGTGAAAATTATGTCATCTGAGTGGATAGTATGTTGTTTCTCCTTGTAGGTTCCTTCTGTTAAAGAACTTCGGAAGTTGATGCGAATTCAGGCACTGCGTTGTCATGTTATATACAGCCATGATGGTTCCAAGCTACATGTCATTCCTGTGCTGGCTTCTCGCTCACAGGCACTCAGGTATCGTTTGGTTTAATGACATTAGCTTGTTGGTAATTCTTACTATTAGATAGAAATTTTATTATTGATTTCTTGTGAATTTCACATGTATTTTTTGGATGGTGGTTGTGCTCAGGGAGCTGATTGTTTAAGTTACTTTATAAATATAAGTACTGTTTATTCTATCATTGCTAAAGTACATTTGAGCTGGAAATATGAATACTAATATCGTAAATTCGTAAATGCATCATTTTCTGACATGCGTAATGCATTGTTATGAAGAGGAGTAATTAAATACGTAACTAGGAGTAATCTGCAACAGAAAAACTTTAAAACATGTTGAGTTTATGGTTTGCATAAGTTGGCTTTATGCTAGTGGGTTTTTTTTGTTCAATTTCCCTTGGTCGGATGATGAGAGCCTTGTTGTAATTGGGCTATTCAGTTGGATTCATGTGCATCTCTTTGCTGTTCTATTAAGATATGAGCTTGGGAGGTTACCGTTTTCTCCCAGAGTGGCTTCCGAATTGCCTTTGTTATTAAGTACTCTTGGTATTGAGGAATTGGCTTTTTTTCCAGGTACTTATATGTGAGGTGGGGCACAGAATTGTCCAACATGGTAGTGTTTGTTGGCGAAAGCGGCGATACTGATTATGAGGGACTGCTCGGTGGGGTCCACAAAACTGTAATACTGAAGGGTGCATGTGACACCTCACTTAAACAGTTCCAAATGCGGAGCTATTCGCTAGAAGATGTTGTGGCTTTCGATAGCCCCAATAATGTTAAAACGGAAGATGGGTACAGCACCAGCGACATAAAATCAGCTCTGAGCCAGCTGGGGATACTAAAAGACTAGGATGCGCAACTTCATCATAATCTTATAAAGGGAAGTTCGTTGTACGTGTCAAGTAAGTTGCATAAACATTAAAATTTCAATATGGAGTTTTGCACGTTTATATTGCAATCTTATGATATATTTTTGCTGGGCATCACAGGAATCAAAGTTAAGGCTTCTGCTCTTGTTTAGTTGTCCTATCCCCGTACATCATTCTTTTGAAACTGCTACCTTTTCTACTTGAGAAATTTCGCTGATAATTTTGTTCTGAGGTGCAAAGCTACTACCATTACCTGTGGATGTTTCAGGTACGGTCCGGTTTTCACTTGCAATCAAGCTTTATCAAGGTGAACAGCCAGAATGCTGATGATGCTTTTGTTTTTGTTGTAAGTAATAATATGGTTATTATGCACAACTTCAATAAATTTGAAAACTTTTTGGACTGTGGGATTGTTCAAAACAAAGGTTATAGAGTATGACCGGTCCAATTATAGCCGAAGACCTGCATGTCTATTTAGTGCTAGCAAGGCAGTGGTTCCCTGCAATGTTGTATTTACACGGTGATGTTGATGTTTCGCAATGAAGGAAAACAATGTGAATGCTCAGGAAGTCTCTGAATTAGTTTTGCTTATTGGCTGTGCTGTCATTGTAGCAATTACGACCTAACATTTGCATTAAATATTTGCACATTTGTCAGGACTCAAATTGGTTTTTCTTTTAACAACGTGAAGCGATAATAGAATAATTGCCAAGTAAACTTTTAGTGAAAATGTCAGTGATTGATTTGAGGATGTTGAATGATGCTGGAGATTTCATTATCCTTATTGTATTTTAAAAGAGGTTAGATCTGGGGCACCGATACAGGGGAGGGGGGAACTTTGACGTGAAGTGGAAGGGCACAGAAAGGAAGAAGAATGTAAAACATGGGTGATGTTTACAAGAACACGAATTTTGTTTGCATCTTTCATTCTTCTGCAGGATCTGAGTTAATCGCGGATGCTCATTTTGAGGAAGGTATCTTGATGAAGGCAACGTCAAATATTTATTATGTATTTACTCCAGCTCCGGATTCCTCATCCCATACTCCCAACCTTAGAAAGAATTTTGTTTTCTCTAGGTTAGACGTGTGCGTATGTGATGATTTCTTGGACATATATCAGACAATTTTGGTTTGTCTAAAACTGATTCCATTTCTTCTTCTGGACAATTGCGACTGCATCGCCAACAAGTCCTGTTTTCCCCGAGAATGACTCGCAAGCAGGCAAAATACAATTGGACCCACACAGTAATTGTACATGAAACAAAAACATCTAACATGTTACAAATTACAATAACTAGCTTAAATTTATGTCTATTATTCAACTCTGGCCTAAAAGAAGAAAGAAGGGGCGCCGGGTGGTGGGGGTGGGGTGGTGGTGGGGTGGGTGGGGGGGGCGCAAAATCTAACAGATAATTGAGGAACGTTCACTAGCGTTGGCTCTTCTTACAAAGATTGCCTCTCATCGTTACAGCTGCTTCTCCTGTCAATTCTATTCTACTCTCAGAAATCTCGGATCCATTGTTGTTTGGTCCTGCTGATACCTGGATCAAACACATCTTCAAATGTGAGGGATTTGTAGCTCACAAAATAACACAGTATAGTAAATAAGATAGAATTATCTTCCATGTAGAAACATATAACCTATGTTATGGAGATATACTGTGGGGGGCAACAAAACAGAACAACCTGCTTTTGCATGAAAGAAGACTTGGTTTCCAGATAACACATGACATGAAGTTAGAAGATGAGGAACATCAAAGGGATATTTGCCAGCATCAAATATAGCAGGGGGAGAAGTACCATTAGCAAAGAAAAGTTTGAAAATTATTTGAGTTTTCTTGTTAAGCAACATAAACGGATCCCGTTTGAAAGATAGATGCATAGATGTTTTCTTCAGGAGGAAAATTTTAATAATAATAATAATAATAAATCTTAGGTGCCGCATAGAATGGTAACCTCATGGCTTGTTTTGCCAGGACAACTCCTGTGCAGCGTGAATCCCCTACATAATAAAACACAAAAAAGGAGAAACTGAATTACTGAAGGGTACTCCAAGACAACAGAAGAATTTAACTGAAAAAGCCCAGCATCATACCTGTTGTGACCTGGCATTATCAGTAATAGGATTAACTGCCTGTAATTGGGCATAATTGAAGTCCTGAACGGAGGAAAATATATATATACGCAGAAGAGTAAGTATTCTCTAAAGAACACGTGCTAAATTCCTTCACATTCAAAATTAAAATGAGGTTGACTAATTATTCTTTAGGAACATTTTATACATGACACAAAGATATTGATTACATATGTAAAGAAAAATAGTATATGTAATCGCAATATCTTATTGGACACAATAAAAAGATAGACCATGTAGACTGTGATGTGAAATATGTGGCATGACATTCTAGTATGAGTAAATTTGTCTCGCCTAATTAAGTCTATGCCAATAAAGACATTATAAGGCTCCTTATTAAATGCAACAAACAAGGTGGCTGTCCAAAATTTTAGATATTGTTACATGGATCCTTGTCTTTAAGCTCTTCTTGCCCCCCCTGGCTTCTCAGCAAAAAGCCAACATAAATCATAGAAGCTCTCATGAAAGGAGAAAATTCTTAAGATAAAGGGAAAGAAGATCCTGCAAAGGAATGGCATGCGGTGATTCAGTGTTGTTAGCACCTTTCACGTGTTATGCACCAGTCATCTCATTAAGAACATGTATCATTGTGTCCCTACACATGAATTAGAAAATTCTCTCACCACCTGCAAATGTGGTGATCCGAACCCACACTTTCCACAATGAAAGAAAACAATTATTACCTTCCGAATTTAAGCTCACTTGGTTCCTCTATTAAGCTCCACTACAAGCTGTTTGAGTATTAACTTAATAACCTTGAAGTCTCACCCAACTTCAGAGGTTTGATACACTGAACCCTTATGATGGTATGAGAGCAACCTAGAGTTTCCAGCCATGGAAAGGATGGGCAGTGGGCACTAAACCTGCAAGGGCATCTCACCACAACTTCAAAGTTTGATGCAAATGAGGGCACCTTTACAAAAGCCATTCCCTTTTTCTTTACTAACAACAACTTAGTGCCAACTTTTGGTGTAAACCTGTAGTGACAGGCAATGATTTTTTCCCTCAATTCTTCTTATAATTTAGTGCTTTACAATCCCTACTTGTCCTTGATGACGTTTGAACAACCAAGGACACTTGTTTCCCTAAACCATGACAAAATTCATCAGCTAGTTAAACCAATTAGCCATATACTCGTCTGCCAACATACACAATAAAAATTGACAAGCCAACATATTTTGCAGAGAGAAACCAGAAAAGACAACAAAAAACTACTTCACTGAACATATTCCGAATTCCAGATGGAGTAAGACCCAATAATCCGATGTTAAAGACAAAAACATAGCCAGTTGTCTAGGATATGAAATGAGTAAAGGCACCGATGCTTCATAAAGCATTCAATGAAGATCTAGAGGATTAAGACAGATTTATGCATATCAGCCTGTATAATAACAGCAAAGCCTTTACCCAAACCTATGGGTCCAGCTCCGTAAATATTTTCTTCCATTTTTTAATTACTAAAGGGAAATCTCCTTGATTTAATTAATAGTGGCATATACTATCTAACCCAACCATGCTCATTTAATCTTGATTTTAGTTGTCATTAATCCATTAACTACAATCCTATCAGTCTTCTTGATTAGCACACTTAGTACCCCTTTAGCAAATGCTAAAAACACATTAGTTGGTTCTTCCACATTTGTCCTTAACGGCAGCTACCGCTAACTTCTTCCAGATGCACTCATTTCTTACCTTATAACTAAAAGATAGTTTCACACAAATGTGGTTGTCTAACAGCCTAAACCAATATCTTGGATATCATATTACTCTAAACATGTTTTTTCTCTAACGCACGAGCTCAGGCATGAGCACAAAAGATTTATAATACTTTAAAAGTACCAGTGCTCAAATACAATAACTCAGAAGGTTCCGGGACAATGACCCACAAATTCCTCAGGACCAACCACTCGCTTTTAAACACTAAAGCCAGACTAGCAAATCAAGTGCCAAAAAATAGCATCTGAACTTAGACCAGGTACCGTGTTACATCAACGTTTTGCAAGTTCACTTGTATACTATGAAAAGACTCAAAGACAGAATAATATATGGCTGCTACCACCTGTATTCCCAGCACTTCATACAATATCTGACACATACCGTGTTCAATCATAAATATCTGAAACTCACTTATTTCTAGCAAAGGTTTACCTGAATGTTTTGCTGATTACCCACGCCAGCGGCCTGATACTGTTAAGGCAAGTGGAGGAAGTTTGTTACTGAGAAAGATTCTGAAATATAATGAGCCAACAAAAATAATACTAACCGGTAAAGAAGGCTGAAGCAGCTGCTGCATTTGTGCCTGCTGCCTAAGCTGCATCTGATTCTGCACCTGCTGTGCTTGAGGAATTTGTTGATTAGGCTGATTTTGTGTTTGTGTTTGAGTCTGAGCCGGTGACTGAAGCTGCTGGACAGCAACTTTCTGTTGCTGCTGCTGAAATAATAGCATTTTCTGCTGTTGCTGCTGCTGCTCAAAAGCGGAATACTCTTCCGGCTTTTCCCACTGCAGGAGAAATGATAAGCAGACCAGGAGAAATGATAAGCAGACAAGCTATCTTTTACAATGAAGGGACAATGATATAACAAAACAATGTTTACTCACCTTACTTTCCTGGGTAACGCTATTGTAATAATATTTAAATCCTTGGGGAGATGTGTGCTCTGTCCAGTTGCAGGTTAAGGGGACTGCAGACGTAGTAGTTACTGGCACAGAAGAAGTTACTGGTGCAGCTGATGGAACAACTGCGGCTGTTGTGTTAGCAGGAGCACTAGATATTGGCTGTGGTCCGCTCCATGGTGATTGCTGCATGCATTTCAGATAAAGTATAAAGGTAATTAATGATAACAGTTATTAGGCATCCATTAAAAAAAAGTTATTAGGTAACCAACTCTGCTGTAACTGGAAATCATCATCATACAGAATATACAGATTCCAGTACACATGAAAAAGTTTGTTAAAGCAAAGCAGACATAAATATCGCACAGAGATCCCTTGAAAAAGAGCATTAAGTACTTCACCTAAATTAAAGAAATCATTACCGACAGAAACTTATTATTTCATTACCTGCTGCTTAGCATTCTGAGGAATTTGCTGCTGAGTTAGCCCAGCCTGTTGCATCAGTTGCAACTGCTGTTGAAGCTGAAATATTGCCTGCTGTGATGATTGATAGCTCGACTGTAAAGCTTGTGCCTGTTGTTGCAGAAGCACATGAGGGGGATGTGAAGGAAGTTGTTGGATGGGCCTCTGAAGCAGCTGATGAGAGATGGTAGATGACGGCAACTGCTGCTGATTAGCCATAGCTGCCACTCCCTGTTGTGATAAGCCCATAGGAATTTGCAGGGCGTTGGCAGAAGCATTCAGTTGATTCAAAGACTGCGTAGCCTGCCCTCCGAAACCTGGTAACTGTTGTGAAGGTAAAGTTTGGCTGGAGGGTAGGCCAGTAGATTGAGGGATTTGAAGCTGCCCCATTTGTTGCATCTGTGGCTGCAATGTTTGCCCCTGAGGATGGGAACCTGATATCTGCTGGTTCTGAGGCGGTTGTAATGAAGACGGCAAGTGTTGTGGGGTCATAAGTGGCTTCTGCAATGGCAGCATTTGTGGACCAAGACCAGGATGCATTTGTGGAACAGAAGGGTTAAAACCCTGAGAAAATGAGATCCACAATTAAGACTCAGCCATTCAACCGTTAGGCTGTACACAAGCCTAGAAAGACGTGAAAAAGAAATGACACTAAGGATACCTGCTGCGGTGTTGCTGCAAAATTTGGTTGATGTCCACCTGTCAGTCCAGTTTCTCCTAGAGGACCAGTCTATACAAACAAAATGGGCAAAAGTGTTAATATTTTAGAACTCATTCTCAAAAAAATGTATTCAATATTCAGTCAATAGATAGAAATTTGCTTGGTAGAGATATCGAAGAGAAATTACTGCAACTGAAGATGTTTCAACCATGCCACCTTTGGCAGAGGGATTGGTGCCAAAACCTTGACTAGCAGCTTGAGAAGATGGTCCACGTGACTGTGGACTACTGCCCCACGCATTAGGTGGCATGCGGCCACCTATCGGCTCATCAAATTTGGCTGTTGGCCTGTAAGGAGAGCATTTATAATGAAAAGAAAGGAACAACAGAAGTATGACTATAATTATTGAAGAGAAATGACTGAAACAGATTATCAAGAGTTTTCCCTGAAACATCTCAGTATACGGATGCATTGGTCAAGGCCAATTTTAAAACTGCCAAGCATGGGCACTGATTCATGCTCAAAAACCATCATTATGTTGAACATGCATAAGAACTAAAAGGGGATGATCACAGTAACTTGAAGAGTAAATGTCTTAAAAATGAATGTTGGATAAAATGACAGGATCTGGATGAAGAGAAGAAACTTTGGGTGAGCACTCCAAGAGGAGTAACACTAAACTTTCTAGAGGAAGAGGGAACAGACGATGATACATATCAGAGTTTTGGAAGTTAAGAAAACAGGGTTATCTAGCTTGCCGCAACGATAAAATCATCAAAAATTGTTGGGTAAACTCTACAAATGTTGCATTTTATTATTTGGAGACTTTTGAAGCTAATTTCTTAAATACTGTTCCATTGAACTATAGAAGCAACATCGAGTAGCGAACACTAATCATGATTAAATTGGCACGGTCTAGAAAAGCATGAAGGTGGAGAAATCACAGCAAGCACTACATAGCATACTTGGAAAACATGTTCCATATCCTAGTTAACATAAAGCATAATTATCATATATTCACTTAATTTATCTATGCATTCACTTGTTTTTAGCTTAACGCTCACTAAAATTGATAGCAAATTCAAAATCATTATCACTAGCCAGCTGTATATAATCTATTGTCAGCTCTCTTCAACCTTTTCAAGTTATCTTCATCAAAAGGTGACATGGTATAAGAGTTGTAAATTTAGTATTTGGTATAAGAGTTGTAAATTTAGCTTGCAAATACTAACACCATAATACTAGAGTTCTGCATTAAAGTTGAGAGATACCCGATCACTGTCGCTGTCTCAGAGCGATGGCCAAAACCAGGACCCCCAAATGCAGGACCACCGCCCCTATACAAAAATTATAAGGTAAAGGAAACATCAGCGACGAGGTGGAGCTTCCATATTTCTCTCTGATCATACACCTCTACGAAAAATTAGCTATTACTATCAACAAAACAAATTAGTAGTAGAAAATGATTCAAGGAGAAAAATTTAAACCTTTGTTCAGGTCTAGGCCTCTTGGGATCAGCAAACCGAACAATTAATGGTTGATCACATCCCTGTGAGCAAAGGAGGGAATAACTTATTGTTTGCAAGTAAATCTAAGGAAGCTTAAATTTTCAGCGACTGATTAATTTTACCCTCATCACATAAGTTCCATGCAAGGCATTCATAGCAGCTGCTGCCATCTCTCTATTTGAGAACTTCACAAAGCCACAACCTTTAAAAATTATTTGAACATGCATATAAGATAGATGAACATCAACAAGACTGAAATTACACAAGGTACGGAAGGACAGACCTCGACTTTGCTTCAACTCATCTCTCATAAGATAAACATCTTCAACATGACCGTAAGGGGAAAATATCTGCCAAAAGATATATGAAGATTTTAACCGCACTTTCATACGATAACTTGATTGATAACATAATAAGTGGACGGTTAATGGCAGATGGTTCTCAAAATAGAAATGTTCCCTGTAAATTTTTTTTAAATTATCTATCAAATGTATCTTCAGTGTGCGTTTTAAGGAAAGAAAAAAAATCTAACTCAAGAAAAGAAGATTCAGGAGAACACTAGAAGGAAATCTAGCATAACAGTTGTTTGTGGAACATGCAACTGATGCCAGGACAGAACAACTTCACTTTGAATTAATTCCACGCTAATAATGCTTACCTCTGCAATTTCCTGTTCTGTGGCACGCTTATTGAGTGATGCAACAAACAGTTTGTCCTCTGCATAGAAATATTAAGCAGACATAAAAAATAGTAAACCTAGGAATTGAATTAGATGAAACACCTAAAATAGCACATTCAAGTGAACACATATAACTGATTCCATGAATACAGATGCTGTATAATTTCCAGTTAACACATAGCTATTGTCTGTGGCTAGTGGTAACCATCTCTGGCCTTGTACACTTTAATACAAAATGCAAATCTCTACTGGTAAAATGCAAATTCCTTCAGAAGAGGGTTGCAGTTGTCTGGTCTCATATTTTGTTCCCCAGAATTCTAGTGTCTTATTAACACCAATTTGACCACCAAGAAGTAACTTATTTTGCATACAAGACTGAGAGGACTAACCACATGCACCCCCCCCCCCCCCCCACACACACACACACACACCACCACCACCACCACATCGGGATACTTTACCTTGGACAATACCTTTATACGATTTGTTTTCACAAAGATCAGATGACAAAAATTACTCATCACACTTGTGTACACTCCTTTCCAAAATTAAAACCCTGCTATCATACATGAACACCCTACAAAAGTAGTTCCTTATAAATATCTATACACCATTGAAATTCAATAATGTAGAAGAAAAAACAATGGTGAATTGAGAATCAATTTATGTATTTTAGATGGCCTCTTGCCACTATATTTATTAATTGTGCTACATAGTATATATCTCGTTGTGCATAAGCAATCTAACATGGATCAATCTTTCCATCAAAATATCAAACATTAAACCATATTTTGTCTTTTCCCTATCTTTAATATACCAGTAATATTACTGAAGACGGGTTTTGGAGTATGATATTTAACTGAAAATTCATACAGCATATCACAGTCGTACAATTGTCGGACATTGAGCACAGAACAGATAATGGGCTTGAAAAAGTACCATGGCGCTCCCGATCACCATCAGCATATCTTACTTGTAAAGGTGCTAATGCCTGAGAATGATCACAAGTTCAAACTATTAGTAAATAAATAAATGCAGTTACATATAGTGCATGTGACATAAATGAGACACTTGCTCACCCCAGGCAAGGTGTGTTGATTATGCAATGCTGCAATAGCTCTATCAGCTTCTTCAGAAGTTGCATATTTTACGAAACAAAATCCTGTAGATGTAAATGTTGTATTTTTGATCCCATTGGATTACCAGAACTTTGACATGACATACAAATCAGAAGATATAAATAAATATGCAATTGCAAATGAAAGGCTGAAACATTGAGGATTCATGAATATTACTCAATGACATGATTCAAGAAGCAGATATTAATTTCAAAAGTCATCATGCATAACAGAGAACAGTGTGTCATTTAACAACTCAAAACAGTTTTATTCATTAAGAATTGCTCACACAGGCAGCTCACGAAGGCAGCTTCCAACTTTTCAGAGAATATTTGATAAATGAAACTGCAACATTTCAAAAAAAGTACGGAAACCAACAAAGCTGCCTGAAAAATTTCTACCACTATTGTGTATGTAACAATTACACCACCATTGTGAACAAAATGCTGTGTGTTATAAACATTCCAAAGGCAACAATGTGTCCGACGCTGATGCACAGTTCATATCTATGACCTGCAGTCACAGTTATGCAGGCTGTCCCTTCTATAAGTCCTTCATTCATTACCTACTCCCTTTCAGGGTCTAAAGGAGATGCTAAAATTCTCATTCAATGCCTTTCCAGCAGCCATTGAAACCTTTCAAATTTCATGGATCTACCATAGAAAGAAATTATGCAACAACCTAACATTCGATGGAATCAATGAACATGGAGATATTATGACCTAAAAAGTTTTACAAAATCAGTACAGATAAGATGGCAACAAAAGAAACCTTCTCATTCCAGATTTACTGGGAGCAATTGTCACAATATTTCCATGAC
Source organism: Asparagus kiusianus (assembly GCA_022839385.1). Classification (NCBI taxonomy): domain Eukaryota; kingdom Viridiplantae; phylum Streptophyta; class Magnoliopsida; order Asparagales; family Asparagaceae; genus Asparagus; species Asparagus kiusianus. The sequence goes on along the minus strand of BQKN01064426.1, from coordinate 7,920 downwards.
ATCGGACACAATAATCAGAACTGCTCAAGGAAGTCTCCCACTCAACCCAATAAGAAAAACTTCAAGAATATCACATTACGACCATATGAACAGACAAAGACCGAAAATAGAACAAATAAACAGCAACTCAGATCCGCAGATAAGGTGGGTTTAAAAATTGTTTATAATAAGATGAAGAAGCACATTAAGTAAACACAATGATGTACCTCAGAAATTCACAGTAACCACCAAAGTTTGCACTCACTATGCAATATTCTGGTAGTTAACATTCTAACTATAAAAAATAGCACATGCAAAGTTGAAGAAAAGACCACTGTAAGCAATATATAGGACACAAACACAAATTTTAAGAAATAAATCTGGAAAAGTGTGAATCATCAACTCAACAATCACCTTATGAACAGAAAACGCATAATTTCCTCCACATTGAACAATTTAGTTAAAACAACTTGGAAGCTACACAAGAATTTGACAGTGAGACTATCGACATTTCTACACAGATAGCAGATCAGATGACACCCATAGAAATTAACCCATCATCACTACTAAGGTGTTTCTAGAAAATTTTACAATCTGAAAACTTCTTGCATTCTTTAAAAAGGGGACAAAGACTATCACATATAATTGAGAACACCAAAAGATGCACCATGACTATAAAGATCTAAACCATCCAGAATTAGCTCATTATTGAAATAACGGGGCGGAGTCATCATCAAGTGTCACCCAACAAATCAATGAGCCAAGTAAGTGCATCCACTTCAACAGAAATAGGCCAAAATCAAAGTAAAATGTGATAGTAAAGGTTGTAGCTAGAATAATAGAAGTCTACCATCAATTGTCAATAAAAAGGGCCATAGTGAGGTTCTCCACTTAAAGAAAATAAAAGAAAAGAAAAAATTCTAATTCATTGTCCAAAGTCTCGGGCATCAAATGTAGTATTCACACATAAATCGCAATCCATCAGTATCTAACCCAATAGAGACAACATGGTACCATCCACAGGTGAAAACGAATAGTAAAAGGGAAATAGCACAGAAAGACAATCTTACTTGGTTTGTTCATATCACGTCCATAAAACATCACAAGAATGTAATACCAGCCAACCATCCACAACAACAAAAAAAAACAAACCAACACCATGCACAGAACACAATCATCATGACTAATCCAAGAGTGAGGTATTCAATCAAACATGATTCAGTCACATGATCCACAACGTATAACATCAGCTCAGATGACATTATCATTAAACAATATAAGCACAAATCCAAGTTCATCCAAGATGATGCATTTGTAATTCTGATAAAACGAAAAGGAAATAGGAGTTCTATGAAACAAAGCATGAGAATTGCTTTCACGCTTTCTAGTTTTGAAAGGTAATTTAAGCAACCAAGCCCACATGCAAGAAAGGGAAGGTTCTAACAACCATAGGACCAGATAATCCATCCTCATAGGAAATTCAAAAGGGGAAAAACACAGTAAAATCATCCACCAGCATCCAGCACTATAGGACCCCAGCATCCAGCACTAAAGGACCATAGAAGAACATCTAAACACTGATAATTGGTATAAAGTGCTATAGAGTAACGCATGGAATAAAATAAAAAACTTAATGTCGGGTTTGATGACAAAAACTGGACATTAAGAACTTGAACTGTTTCACTGTGGTGACTAACATCCATCAAAAGCAAGCCAGCTTGCATTTTTGTCATCTGCAATACAACAATTGCACAGGACTAAACACCACAGTGTAAACTACAACATTAGAGGGAACAATCCACTGCCAAAACTTGCTCCAAATGGTGGAGCAGAAGTTATTTGCATTCCAGTTATTTACTGGTTGATTGATTGATATAAGCAACTTTAGTGGTCCAGATAACCGTCTTCTTCTCGATGCACAGAGAGGAGACAATGGGACGGTTTCAACTGAGACCAACAACCACTGCTAATGTTTTCCAAAAAAATAACTTAAAAGGGCTTATTGCTCCACTTAACCCTCAGGGCACCTGAAAAGAGACAAAAGTACAGATCATAAAAACTAAGAGAAAGAAATCAAAATTACCTTGTTGCTGTCCACTTCTCCTATCCCTGATCAGAGCCACTTCAATAACATTCCCATGTTCCTCAAATAAGGGACGAATCTGGGTGAAGGAAGCAATTTAATAGCATCGAGTCAAATAAAGTTTATAAATGTCATATTTCAAGGCTTCAGCAAAACCAGAAATTGCATAAGAAATAAGTTAGAAGAGGTAGATCATGGTTTTGTAACAGTTCCTGGATCCCAAAGGACATCAGAAATTGATCCTTTTCTTTTTGCTTAAAATAACGAACTACATAAAAACAAAATGATTCCCAAGCATTGTAAAATAAAATAAATCAAGGCCCCGAAATCATCTTCATGTGCAATGTTCTGCCCATTCTTCACATATTCTATAGGACACACTCTGATTAATAAGCATGAACTATAACTATATGACCTTTTTACACAAGTCATATACCATGCGATCCAGTAACAAATTATGTGGTTACAGCTAGAAAGAAGGGAGAACATCCCTCATCTTGGAGTAAGTGGGTGCATCCCCACCAGTCCTGCAGGCGGCGGTGTAACTATTTCAGAACAATGTTAAAAAGCATTTCCCGTTAGCCAACCCTTACATTCAGCTTTTATATCTATATATGACTTGAAACATCATTTAAAATAAGTTGAGACCTAATCATCATACACTCATACAGTAAATCGCATAATCTGTTCTCATGTTCAGTTTTGACTAACAGCTTCATAAACTCCTGATTACATAATTAGTACTGCAATGTAGGGTGCATGTTCCTGACATTATGCAGGCAACTTTAGATGTGATATGGGCTTATGAACCTCCTGGGCTCAACATTACCAGATAAATCAATTTAACAAATGTAGCAATATGAAGCAATGAATGGACAAGGAAAAATAGTTGAACATGACTATTGAAATATTGAAACAGTATTTGCAGAACAGAACAGTCATGGAAGATGTTGTCAAGTGGAATTAAGTATACACAACCAGAAGAAAAGATAAGATCAGGCCATAGTGAGCTCTCAGATTCTGATATTAAGTACAATGGTGCATAATCAAGACACTAGACATAAATTGGCACTTGTAAGCTCAAATTCTAGATGATGGACGGGTACTCAAAAGGGAAAATATGTCAGTATCAAGTATACTACAGGTCATAACGACAGCAAAATCAATCTCATATATCATGAAATTAGGTAAAACAAAACAAAAAGTTTAAATTGGATGTTTACAAGCTATCCAGGAATATAGGTATAAGGATAATAAAATAACTCACATCCTCCTCAGTTACTGTCCTTGGAACAGATCCAACGAAAAGCTTAGCAAATTTGTTCCCATCTGCATATTCTGGAGAGGAAAAATGTCAACATTCTGGACAAAATAATTATGAGCATAAAGCAGCTACGATGATCTTATACATTCAATAATTTGTAACAATGTCTAGACAGATGGACGAAAAAGATCAAATAGAAAATTATTGTTCGCATATGGTACGATCATAAAATCAAGGAAAGTAGTCTTACAATTAGTTCCATTAGTAACATGTTCTACAGCTTAAAATAATATATTATAATGCATTTAAGAGAGATTTGGCTTGAAGGCTTTCCCAATCAGTCATCAAAATCAACGAGTCAATGACCATCAGACCAAGTACCAGCTTGGTTTTACATAAGCAAGGTTCAATTTAAAATCAAAAAGCTTTCCCTTGTTTTGATATAATGTCAGCAGAATAATTTGAAATAGACCTAGTGTGCGCATGGACATCCGTATGTGTGAACAATAGTTAATACATAATGCAAGTAGTTAATCAAAAAATAAACATGGCAAAGCCATGCTTACTGATCATATCATCCTTGTTTATACTTTCTCATGTTTTGCGATTCCAAATATTTTGAACAAATATGACGACCCGAGGGATTTGTCAAATGAGGACCTTATTCCAAATATACCTTCCGTTATGTAATATAAGCATACACCTCCTATTACGCAAGAGCTAATACCTAAATCATCGTTTTCTCCATCAAAATTTCCCCTCATAAGTAAAATCATAGTTGTATATGCTTCTCAATAAAAGCAAAAGAACAGGGAACAGATAGCACATCATCATCTCTTGAAACCCCATAATTTGAAAAGTAAGTTACGGTGATCTGTACAGGCATCACCTTCAACATATATCTGTAACCGTCAAAAACATATAATTGCAAGAAATGCATTTGTGCTTTATTACTAACTCCTCTCCAATATAGGGTATACACATGACAAATCAAGCTCTTCTTTGCAAACTTCCACCTAGATAAATATCATTGAAGTCATATTGCTTCTAAACACTTTCAAACTAATAACCCTGTCTTTTGTTTATCCAAGAACATCATCCACAATAACAATCCAAGACTACCATCCACAATAGCTATAACCGACACTAGCCACTAGGCAGATAAAGCTACTAAAAAGCGAACCAGAATAAAATGAAAAGCTATTAACGACAATGTGTTCGAGTACTTCCAACTATTTTGGTAAGACAAATACAACGGCTTCCCCCTTTTATTACTTGATCCAAAAACTTCAAGTTCAGACAGCAAATGAGACTCACATACACATAATCATATGAATTAAAGACTCATCTTAGTTAAAGTTTCCAACTTTGAATATAGCCAGCTAAATACCCAACCGAAACCATTGAATCACCCAAAATAAATAAATAAATACATAAATAAATAAAAATAAAAGTAGACAAAAGCACTATCCTCAGGGCGCCATCTTTGATCCCACCTAAAAAAGCTTTATGTATAAAATCCCTATAAATTTCATAGTAACAGCCACACTCACACTAAACCCTAACCCTAAAACTCAAGATAATACAGACAAAAAAAAGAAACCCTAGCTAGGGCAAGAACGCTACCTGGCGACCCACCGCCTCTCCCAAAAAAACCCCTCTTAGGCCCACCCATGGGAACCTGAAACCCACCAGGCCCACCACGAAACCCCGGCCCGCCCCCGCCTCCGCCTCCGCTAGGGTAGTCCTGCGGACCACGATAAGGATGGAACCGACCTTCGCCGCCTCCGAACCCTCCACCGCGTCCTCCTCCTCCTCCTCCTCCGCCGCCGCCGCCGCCCCTAGGGAAGCGGTGGTGGTCGTTGGCGGGGCCGTCGTCGGACCACCGGGACGACGGCATTCTACGAGGCGGCAAGTCGCCGCCGCCTCCTACGCCGCCCAAGCGGTCGCCGCCGAGCCTGTCTCCGCCGTGTCTTTCGCCTCTGTGACGGTCCATTCTTGGCCTGTGTGGAAACCCTAGTTTTCGAAGTCGAGTGACGAGGAGTTGAGCGAAAGAGAGAAAGAGGGTTTAATTATTATTTCGCGAAGAGATGATGATTAAATAGACCGCAGGGATTTACTACGGGTAGATTTGGGAGCACGGGTAAATACAGGCAGGTAGAACACGTGAGCTGCACGTCGGACTTCTTTTCGTTCGTTCTTTATTTCTTTTTGTCTCTTCTTTCCTTTATTATAAGAGCAAAACCAAAATATTACACATGTGATGATGACAAGCGGTTAACAAGCTACGTCGTTAATCCTTTCTGAACTGCAAAACCCAACCGACGAAACATGTACTCAGCTGATCCTACTGTCGCCACATTCCTATTCATGAATTTTTGTACCCTCCTGAAGAACTCCACTACATCAGCTGCAAGGTAACCAAACGTATCGAACGCGAACGGGATGAAACTGTGGTGGTTGTCATTGCAAGCTTCATCATGTTTGCCCACATTTGCCTCTACCGCCCTATCCGCTGCATGCCCAACCGTGAACACTTCATTACCAAACCCTACCAACGGAGACATCCTCGTAAGATCAACACACGCGTGCTTCCCTCCGCTCCAACTGTAGACAAGAACGTCTGTCGGCCTTAAAGCAGATCTAGCGTCTCCAGGAGGAGTGAGGAAGTTGACCGGTGCTTCCTTCTTGGATGGGATCCCTTCTCTTTGGAGGATATCATACAAGACATCTCTGACTAAGTCGTGCATGTACTTGAACCCTGGCTGCTTCTGACAGTTGATGCATGGCATGCTCTCCAAAAGCATCCATCGGCATCCTACGACAAACTGGGCACATTGTCCCCTCCACAAATAGAGGAACCAACAACCTGTACCTGAGGATGGCCTGATACTCCCTCGGAGTCATACGCTGCCCCAATCTTTCAATAGGCGTGGCCAACAAGAAATCTTGGGCATGCTTTGCCAGCTGGCACCCAACAATCGTAACCTGCCTCTCTGACAGATCAAACTCCGTCGATAGATCTCTACAAACGCCACCCAAAAAATATATGCCGAGTAATGCATTGGTTTTGGGGGGGACAGACCCTTTAGTGGTGATTTAAAGAATGTCAACCTCAGATAGCTTGGCTTGAAGAAAAGCTCGGGCGGAAGTAAAATGCTCACCCAAAGAAACATCACCACAACCTCTCAAATTATGGTCTTGGAGCTCGATGGAGTGAATCCATGAGGCCACAAAAGAAAATTGTATAGCATCGGCCACTGCGTAGACCCCCAACCCACCTGACTTGATAAATAGAAGGGGAAATGGGCTTTTTACGAATCATAGATAGAGAGTAAAAGTAAAACATAATATGCGTTTCATTGTCAAATTTAAATCCCTAAAATGTAGATGTTTATCTCAAAAAAAAATTATCATGAATATTTGAAATTAAGTATATTTCATTAGCATAACTGTATTAGTATATTTCATTAGTAGAACTGTATTAGTATAATTACATATAATTACATATGCTAATATTTCATCATGTGTCTATGGCTTTTACATTTCAAGTTAGAAACTAAAAAGTGTACCAAGAAAATATAGACCTGTAGGCTGTCTAAAAATCACAGTGGATAGCTGATTAAAACAAGCCCCTACGATAGAGGTCACCATCAAATGACTTTCAAATCACCGCAAACACAACCTCATTTCTGAGATGATTGATCTTGATGGCTGCGACAACAGCATAACTAATAGAGATGCTGATGAGCAGTGTAATGATTTTAGAAATAAAAGGTTGGACTTAGTTAGTGAGTTGCTTGGTAGAGAGTTGTGGGCAAATATTCGTCTAAAAGACACTATGGATGTTGATTCCCGTCTAAGCTCCTACAACGGAAGCTATAATCAAATAGTTTTCGGGTCGATAAGCGAAGAAACTGCAAATGGAGGACTTTTCACATAGATCGAGAAGAGTTACAATTCGACGACACTTCCGACAACTGATGGAAACTCTATTCAGCAGTCTTCACAATCTACAGTGAAGGTTACAATTTGACGACTTTCACACTCCACAACAGCTAAAGCGAGGATTACAGAACAACGGTCTTTGTAATATCTTACAGAAGAGGTCACAAGTCAACAAGCTTCTTCTAAAACGCGGAAGTCATCCCCGCGTCACAAGTATGGAAGTGCAGGCGACCCCCGCGTTTCCAAGACACAACTCAACGTGAGCGACCCTCGCGTTCGTAAGGGTTCAACTCACACCGACCCCCGCGTCACCAAGCAGGCAACAAGCCAAAACGCGAGCGACCCTCGCGTTCATCAATGTTCAGCTAACACCGACCCTCGCGTCACGATTCTAAGACACGAAGTTGGGTTCTGAACGCCAGAGTAGGCGTTTGACTTATTCAAACACAAGTCGAACGGTTCCAGAACCGTTTATCCCACGTTCTGAGGGATTTTCGCCCACGTAGGAGCGGATATAGGGGTCAGTTACAACCCCTTATCCCCCTATAAAAAAAAGCTCAACAAACTCGAGAGGGTGAGAGGCTGGCTCTTTGAAAACTGAAGAGTGAGTAGGTTGGATTTTAGAGATCTAAACCGCACAGGTTGG
>BQKN01064424.1:591825-603317 GCA_022839385.1 Asparagus kiusianus | reverse complement strand
CACCACACACACACACAACAACAAATACTCTACTTCAATTAATTTCTTCTAGAGTTTTTTTTTTTTTTTTGGCAATAACCATATAACCTGAAACATTCCCCCTCTCAAGCTCCATGCAAATGCATGCACCTCCCTCAGTTCAATTATGTACATGGTGTGAGCTACTCAAAACCTACATATATTAGACAACACCCACCCCCCTCATCAATTAAAGTTAGACATTTTTTAAAAGAAAACTCTACACCTGTCAGCGCAACCACCCTCCAAACCCTGCCACGTGTCCCCCTCCCCTATGTCCGTTTCATTCTGACGTGGCATCCACCCCCTCTCCCCTCCATAAATACCCTCTTCACCCCCTCCCTCCTCTCTCTCGTTCACCACCCTCCCCCTCCATTCTCTCACAACAATTCAAAAAGGAAAGGAAAAGAAAAGAAACAGAAAAAGAAAAGAATAGTCCAAAATGTCTTCAGATTGTAAGGAGACCCACAAATCCGACACCCATATTTCCACCCTCATCTCCTCCCCATGCACCCACCCCATCACCCTTCAGTTCCTCGACATCTCCTACCGAATCAAACCCGATAGCGGCCCAAACCCGGCCCACGAAGCCCGCACCATCCTCAACAAAGTAACGGGCCAAGTCTCTCCAGGCCAAATCCTCGCCATTCTGGGCCCCTCAGGCAGCGGAAAGTCAACCCTGTTGACCATCCTCTCCGGCCGTCAACGCTTCAAACACTCGGGCTCAATCCTAGTCAACGGAGCTCACTTCACCAAACCCGTCTCGAAACGGATCGGGTTCGTCACCCAAGACGACATTCTCTACCCGCACTTAACCGTTAGGGAGACCCTGGTTTTCTGCGCCATGTTAAGGTTACCGAAAACGGTGACCCGATCCGAGAAGATTCAGGCGGCGGAGAGCGTGATTGCCGAGCTGGACCTCGAGAAGTGTGCGGACTCGGTGGTCGGGAGTGCGTTCGTGAGAGGAGTCTCGGGAGGGGAGCGGAAGCGGGTTTCGATTGGGCATGAGATGCTGGTGAACCCGAGCCTGTTGGTTTTGGATGAGCCCACTTCGGGTCTGGACTCGACCGCGGCGGGTCGGGTCGTGGGGATATTGGGTTCGCTAGCCCGGAAGGGGCGGAGTGTGGTTTTGTCAGTACACCAGCCGTCTAGCGGAGTGTATCAGATGTTTGATAATGTTATGCTGCTTTCGGAGGGGAATTGTGTGTATTTTGGGAAGGGGGTGGACGCGATGGAGTATTTTCGGGAGGCTGGGTTTGTGCCGAGGTTTCATGTTAATCCTGCGGATTTTATGCTTGATCTCGCTAATGGTGCAAATGGTGAGTTATTTTCCTCGAGTTAGATTTTTTTTTTTTTTTTTTTTTTTTGGTTCCAGTTTTACGTCATATGTTGAACCGGAGCTGTTTACTTATATCTAATATGATTGTGATTAATTATAAATAAAATAATTAGGAGAGGGTGTGGATATTATTTGTTTGGTGTCTCACTCTACGCTCTTTAGTTCAATCGTGGGTCATTTTAAGCTCTTAACTATTGTATGGCTTACAATTTGAATGCGTGCGACAATAATAGTTGAGAACATGGAAGGACATATTAGTCCTGCTTACCCTTATAAATATAATTACGATAATATTTATTCGAGATAGACGATATGCATTTGATTAGAGAAAATGAGAATCATTGCAATTTTTTTATTTGAGCGTAAATTTAGTAAAATAACGAAGTTGTTCTGTTTGTATTTAGCTCTATGAACATATTCTAGAGGACCAGATAAGGGCGCGTAGCTGTCACAAAAAGTTGAGCTTCTTTATTAATGCTCTTTAGCTTTAACACATGTAGATAGATGATGGTGGTTCTTCTCTTAGTTGCTTGATTCTTTTTCAATGAAATTAGGCTTCAAAATAGTGGAGTTGATGAGTATCTAATTAATTAAGAAATCCATCTTTTTTGAATTGCTATCTCATAACATACTCCATTACGGGTTTTCTCAAAAGCAAATGTTGACAGATTTATCTATTATCTAATATCAAAATATATAGGTGAGTTTACCAAATTCTTAAATTCACAATATATTTAATAAAGGTAGAGAAACTCTAAAAATTGACTGCCGTGTGACGTCAATTTTCTGATGGAACTACACGATCTTAGTTTAGAAAGCTTAATGCTCTGATCGAACACCATGTGTCCTGAAATTGTCCAACAATTACACTTTATCCTCACTTTCGACAAACTTTATTTAGTGATGTGCCACTTCCTACTTTTTTAATATGACCTAAATATTAATTGTACGAATACCCAAATTTAAGTTTCTCTTTCATTCTCATTATTTTCTAGTAATTGTTGGGAGGTCCGGCCACTATTATTTCCATAACCCTCAATCCATCATTCTCAAATATTATAGGACATGTATATATATATATAATAAGAGAAATATGGAGAAACTTGGTACCAAGTTTCTAAATTGAACTTGGTAGTGAGGTGGTCAAATCTAGTCCATACATCATGCATTGGAGAGAGCCTCAATCACTATTCACCTACTTTAAAAAAGAGGCTCCATCTCCAATGCATGATGTAAGGCCTAGATTTGACCACCTCACTACCAAGTTCAATGAAAAAACTTGGTATCAAGTTTCTCCATATTTCTCATATAATAAAGCGAAGAAGACTACACTTTGGCGTGAGTGGATTTAGATATTGATTCCTATATGTACAAATATTACTTCAACTAGCAAAAGTGCGATAGTGATCATTGTTCTTTGAAACCGAATGTCTTTTTTTTTTTAATATATTCCCCTTTGTTTAAAAAAATCAAAATAGTTCGAACAGAGATATGTCAAAATGATGACACTTTCTCCATTATTTGGCTCTTGGCTTCCACTAACAAAAGCGAGTAGTAGTAAAAGATAGTTACATAATTTGGTGATAGAAAATGAATAAAATGCAACAAAAAAAACTGTTCTTTTCCATAGTCAAGATAGTAATTAATATCTTATCAAATAAAATTAGAACCATACAGGGTAGATTAGCATGGCTCATGATGCACAAGTTACAGTTAAAATCTTTACATAAGCTTGCTTGATGATCTATGAATTTCATTATGAATTTATGCTAACTACGTATATAATGTTGTTTGTGCAGGTTGTGCTCAAATAGAGTACAACGGTGAAGCAGATAAATCAAATGTAAAGCAAACTCTAGTTTCATCTTACAACAGAGTACTAGCTCCGAAGGTGAAGGCCTCTGTTGAGGCTGCTCTCGCTGCCGTTGCTGCTACAGGAAATCCTCCAACAACAGGTATTTAGCTGCCAAATTCATTACCTGATAGATTAACATTAAAGAAAAATTACATCAAACGTTGCAGGTATTTTCAAATTGGAAAACGAGAAATTAACAAGAAAATTTTATGATTTAAATCAACTTAGTCTCCAACATTTCAACAGACCGTGTGAGGAGCATGTTAATGTCTGGTTGGTTAGAAAATGGTGGAAAATTCTATAAATATTGGTTGTAGGTTTAGACTAGATCAGAGCGACTAAGATTTTGTTAAACCATAAATGATAGGATTCACTATGATTGCTGGTGGACATCATGTTTTTCATAAAGTAAATCCTAACATGGTCAAGGATCTGAATTATGTCTGGCAAAAACTGGGATAGAATTGGCGCAATTTTTTAGTTCATTTCATCACCCCCCTAAATTGAGCTAGGATCAACCCATCCCATCGCCTGGATCAATCCTAACCTGGTTAAATCCTTAGCCAGGTTAAGGGTGATTAGTTTGCAAAGCACGACCTTATGAATGATGGATGAAGTTAGCTAGCGGAGCAGTCTGATGACATCATATAAGTGAAAAAGAGTAATGAACTTAAATAGAAAGTTGAGACTAATAAACTAATCCAGATTCTCACTGTCAACTGAACAGGCACCCAGAGGTCCACAGAGCAAGAACAGAAGGACCACAGCAGCATCAGTTGGTTCACCCAATTCACCATCCTCCTCAGCCGCGGCCTCAAAGAACGCCGCTACGAGACCTTCGCCTCCCTCCGTGTCCTTCAGGTCCTCGCCGCCTCCTTCCTTGCTGGCTCAATGTGGTTCCACTCCAGCATCCACAACGCCCGCGACCGCCTCGGCCTCCTCTTCTTCATCGCCATCTTCTGGGGTGTTTTCGCCTCCTTCAACGCGGTATTCACCTTCCCTCAAGAACGCGCCATCTTCATCAAGGAACGCTCCTCTGGCATGTATACATTGTCTTCGTATTTCATGGCCAGGACAGTCGGCGATCTCCCCATGGAGTTCGTACTTCCTTCGGTATTCACATTCATTCTGTACTGGATGGCGGGTCTCAGGCCTGAGGTCGATGCGTTTTTGCTTACGCTTATTATACTCTTAGCCTACGTTCTTGTTGCTCAAGGGCTTGGGCTTGTGATTGGAGCGGCGATCATGGACGCTAAGCAGGCCTCGACAGTTGTGACTGTTACAATGCTGGCGTTCCTGTTGACTGCTGGTTTTTACGTTCAGCATGTACCTGGATGTATATCCTGGCTCAAATACGTGTCGTTTACCTTCTACTGTTATAGGTTGCTTATAGGAGTTCAGTATCGAGGAAACGAGTTAGATCGGTATCTGGGCTCGCGTAGTTCTGGACATGGGCAAAGACCAGGAGAAGAAGCGATTTTGACGCAGATTACTGTTAGGGAGAGTATCGCGGCGTTGGTCATTATGTTTTTTGGGTACCGGATTCTGGCGTATATTGCTCTGAGGCGTATCAAAGTTTGATATGCGAAAGGTGGATTTTTTTTTTGCATCGGAAAATAATTAACAGGAAGAAGAGAAATTAAAGCAAAAGTCGAGAAGAACTGTAAATGGTGGATGTAATTATATAAGAGAGATTCCTATTAAGGCTAAGTGAGAAGCTTGTGTATATAAGCATGAACAGCGTCATGCATTGATGTTCATCTGTATAGTTTTCAAGATTGAATACGATATTCATCCAGATTAAATAAGTTTAGTAGAAGTTTTGTTGGGTTTTATTGTGTGTACGTAAGTTTTTGGGCTTTTACTGTGTGTACATATTATTTATTGTATGAAATATGGTTATAAATTGAACTGCACTTGCAATGCTATAAATTGAACAACTCTGATTTTTTTTTTTTTTTATTCCTTAAGAATTGAGCTCATGTCACACCCATGAATCTCTGAAACGCATACTGACCACATGCGCATTAAGGTTCTAGACCTGGTTGCCCCAATTTCGAGTTTTGGTCTCTATTATAAGCTTGTGCGCGCGCAATGGCCTCTCTTTTCATAGGCCCATTTACCACACTAAAAAACTTTTTTTTATTTTTCTTGTTTTTCTATGTGCGACTAAAGATAACACTCAATTATGAAACGCACTCAAAACTCCAACACCAAGTTCTATGAGAACTACTATAGATTACAAATACATAGGTGAAATTAATAGCACAATACAAAAGTGGAGGAAGGAAAACCCACATACCAACAACCTAGTAGAAGCCACAACATTGACTTTGAGAATGGCAGAGTGCTAATGAACGATATCTTTCTTATGCCCTAGAGACATTTGAGGTCGAAGAACGTTCAAAAAGGCAATTCTTTGTGCTAGCTAGTACTATATCCTAGTCGGAGAGTTATTAAGTACGTTAGGCTCTATGTTATTAAATTTGCATCAAATGAATGTCAGCCCTTAGATCATTGGATTTTAACATTTGTGTACAGATCTAAGCGTTGACATTCTCTGAATGCACATTTAATATCATACTATGAAACTTTAGGAAAGGGTAATTGAACAAAAACTAAAAAAGAAGACAAGTACATCTGAAAATCAATTTGGTTTTATGTCTGAGAGGTCAACTATGAAACTGTAGGTAGTGAAAATTTCCTAAGTGTCTGGCCCTGCTTGCCAATACTTTAGGCTCGTCTGCATCAAGTGAGCCCAGCAAAGCTCGCCTGCAAGCACGAGTGAGCTCGCCAAAACGCTCAGCTCGTCCGTAGAGCTCAACTTCTCCTGTTTGTTAAGCTCGCGCATAGAGCTCAACCTTGCCTCCCTGATGAGCTCAATTGTAGAGCTCAGCTTCTCATGTTTATTGAGCTCGCCCGTAGAGCCCAATCGCCTCCCTGATGAGCTCGCCCGTAGAGCTCAGCTTCTCCTGTTTGTTGAGCTCGCCCGTAGAGCTCAACTTCGCCTCCTTATTGAGCTCACCCGTAGAGCTCAACCTTGCCTGCTTGTTAAGCTCACCCGTAGAGCTCGACTTTGCCTGTTTATTGAGCTCGCCGGCAGAGCTCGACCTCCCCTGTTCATTGAGCTCGCCCGCAGGGCTCGAACACTCCTAATTGTTGAGTTCGCCCGCAGAATTTAACCTCTCCTTGTTTATTGAGATCGCCCTCAAAGCTCAAGCATCCTCTTGTTAGCTTGACTCGCCCGCATGAATCAAGCTCGTCAAACCATTAAGCTCGCCAGTACGAGTTCAGCCTCGCCTGAATGCTTCGCTCGACCTCACGAGTCAAGCACGCTTGCAAGGAGTTCGCCCACATGAACTCTGCTTGCCAACAAACACTAGCTCACACGTTGGAGGGTCCCGCCAGCCGACCCTGTCTGTTTGCCAAGCTCGTTTGAGCATTCAGACAGCTCTCGAGCTCGCCCGTAGCTTTGTCGGTCTCGCCTGAGCAATGCAAGCGGGCTGCTTACTTGTGGGAGTGGGCCTATCCACTTCCCACGTCCTGGGTGATGATAAGACATGATTCTCACCTCCCCTATAGTGGTCACATACTACAGATAGGGGAGGGAATGGTGCTCCTCACCCACTAGTGATCAAATCCCACAAATCAAGGGATGGCTCCTACCATCCCTTGCCTATTTAAATCCGCCTTCACCAATGTGAAAGGCCGGCTGTTGAGAAGTTGGGCAAAGACTGGAGATTTTGATGCTCAATACTCTTCAAACATAGACCTTCATTCGGCTCACTTGCTTGGTAGAACATTCCTAGCTCTTTGCCTGGATTGTTGAAGCAGACTTAATCTGAACTCTCAGATTTAAGGTTCATCAGCTCTTTACAAACCCTTGCATCGTAGCTCTCTCCAGGTTCGTGATTTTTTTAAGCTCGGGTACAGTCGAACTCAATCGCTCCGGAGCCTCTACTGTGCACTGAAGCTCTAACCGCAATTCGATTGGATCGTCCAAAGGAAGCAAACTCGGTTTGAGCACCACGGGAGGCGTCCTACCGCTACCAATGAACCCACGTTAAGGGTCATTCCCTCCTCCTCTGTTGTAAAATATTGATTGTAGTTTGTGATAAGCTATTCTTATAAACACAAATAGACCCCCTCATCAGGAAGTCAATCTTTTACGAACTGACAGAAGATGGTGGTGCAGTTCGACGAAGTCACGAAAGGGACAACTGTTGAGTCCCTTATGATCGAGTTTGACCAAGCCAAGTACGAAGAATACTTGTCTTCTTCCTCCTGTGGTAGCCATGCATCACGCAAGCGCTACAGAGTCGTACGTGTAGCCCAGCTGCAAGTGGTCGAGGTAACCATGCCTGAGAGCTTTACCCGAGCTAAAGCAGGGGGTTCTGTCTCCCCCAGGCCAGCTAAGGCTGAACTGAAAGCTAAGAAAGCGAGCCAAAAGACTGCTCATTGGGTTCTCAAGCAACCCACATAGTCCCCCATGCAAGAGGAGACTGTAGTACGTGTTGGCACGGACCACGTCTTCACCGTTGTAGGCGTCAAAAATTGCCTGTAGTTCCTCGCACGTGATTTGAGTCAAAGAGAAGATGATGAACGTCACCATCCGAGTCACAAAATCTCATTTGATGATGACAAGCACATGAAGTGAGTCAACGAACCATGCGAAGTAACGGAACTTCGGAATAACAGAAATACGAACTAATCGGGAGCTCCGCATCACTTATGAAAGACGAAATACCCCCATGTCCCGTCCACTCCACAGATGATTCAATTATGAGAGCTTGTAGATCTTCTCGACGGCTTTCCGACACATCTTGAATCGTACGATACCGAGCTAGGACGACGAAGATACGACTGAAACGGACAAGACACAACTATGTTCCGGGCCTCAGCAAGACACCTCTTGGTGTCTCGGTTGGGCCGAGACACCACCAGCCGAGACACCACATGGTGTCTCGGCTAAGCCGAGACATCCCTTGGTGTCTCGGATCTTGTAGAGCTATTTGTCCTATGATACACTTTGAATCTAAAGAAACTCAAAAGATTAAAGTTGCGAAGATCCTTGTTAGATTTCTTACACATCTTGGATCAACTCATTCTGAGATCGTATGCGAGAGATAAAACGAAAACACCAACTGCCTCAGAATTCTAAGAAAGTGTTGGTACCACGGAGAAGAATGGAGATTTTGGCCATGATTAGATTCGAATATGAAAAACTCTCAAAAGACAAAAGTTATAGATATCTTCGTTATCTTTCCAACGCATCTTGAATTATATTATTTGGAGGTCATATGTGAAAGTTAGAGGTAAAATACCTGAGACACTTATTGGTATCTCGGCCAAGCCGAGACACCCACGGGTGTCCGTAGCCTCGAAAATCGATTTTTAGCAGTTTTAAGCTGTTTTTCGACGTTAACCACTTGGATTTGTTCCAACTGATCTGAATCTATCCAAGAACATGGTTAAGTGGTTACAACTGAAGATAAGAGTGAATCGATCATTCTTATATGAACACAAAGGTCTCAAAGCCTATAAATATAGTCTCAGTGCCTTCATTTTTTTAGATCTGAAATTCTCGAGCGTTGGCGAAGCTCTGCCGAACTAAAGACCTGTCATGCCCTGCTTTCCAAAATACACGGGGATCGGAACGTGAACAAGCCCGCGACGTATTAGATTGAGAAGAAATATACACTATTTTTTTTTCTTCTCAACCTAATACGCTAAGCATCAAATACGTAAATCTCAATCACAGGTCCCCGATCACCATAGCAAGAATATAAAGACAATCCAGAATAACAAATAAATATATCATCCACAGTAAATCATCCCAGACATAAAAATATGGGTCAAACATGCCCTTATTACAAAAATGGTCCAACTAGGAATAAAAACACATAGTCGATGATAAAAGAAAAATACTGTTAAAATAACTAAGTCCATCATCAAACTAAAGACAATACTATAAAGAGTTCTGATGTTTATCAACTACTGCAAAAAAGAAAAACATGTCTAGGCTTCAGTTTGATCTTCCACTCCATCGGAAGGACATTCCGGCTGGGCATACACTGGCTCGGCTGCATCATCGAACTGAACCTGTTCGTCTCCTAAGTCTGACGCACACCAGAGAAAACAGGTGTACGTCAGGGTGCATGGCACTCGGCAAGATCTCACATGAACAAATAAAATGGTCTAACAACCCATACTATAACAATAGAAATACTAGCATGAAAGACAATGATACACGCAACTAGTAATCGAATAGTAATATACAGCTATGTGAGCACAATAACTGGGTCAAATACTAAGCAACCTAAAGCTCAGAGGTCCACATCTCACACAGAACCAACGCTCCTGTCATCGGATAACTGACTGTTCACAAACCCCCTACGTGCATCCAATCCCGCTACACATGCGGCCAAGGGACTACACATAAACCGTTTTCTGCCTGGTCCGGACTCAAGCAAAACTCGGGTGACGAAACGATTCCACTGACTAAAGTGATGTACACACTTCACTTTAGCCCTACAAACCAACCCTAGTGGCGACACCAACCACGGGAGTGAGCCTGGAAGATACATCAACAGCCTTATCCGATCATACGAACACTGACTTCCCCATCCCCACTCTTCTCACTTTTCTAAGTTAATCATAATCTCATTTGAAAACTCGGGTTCACCGCCTAAACTCACACATGTCACTAAGTCTGTTCATGACGCACAAGGCTACTAAATCATGAACTACTAGGGTTCTCAACACGTCAACAGATCATAAATATAATATGGCAGGTTAACATGATTAAAAGGTTTATGAAGCAGAAATGAGAACTATAATGATCATGAAATGTATAAACAAAAACAGCATGAATAATACATGAGTGGACTTCATTATTATCTTACCGCCAGGATGTCCGAACGTCTCATACAAAATATCTGTACTTACGTATTCCCTAATATAATAAAACAGAAAAAGAAAACTAGAAATTGATGTTGTTTTGCACATGAAATGTCGCGCTCTACGATAAACAGTCATATTATCATAAATACTAGATATTCTTTTCCAAAATTATTCTTTAAAACTATTTCTCATAATAACTAAATTAATATAACAAGGATTTATATCATTAATATAATATGATAATTCCTTCTGCATGAAAAATAATATTTTCCTATTTTATAAATTTCCTTTAATTAATTTCTTTTCTATAATATTTCATAATTTCTAATTTTAACTCATAACTTGTCATTTCATGTCCGAAAATATTTATACATAAATATACAAAATTATTAATGTTACGTAAATTCTATTTACAACACATATACTCATCATTTCATGCCCGTTAAATTCTCCGACATTGTTACCACAAAAAAATATCTCAATATTACCTCTAAAATATTATCTAATACTATTTATCCACATTCCACGTCAAATATTCACAATATGCACATTACCGACATTATCATATCTAATTAAATTATTTAATCATTAATATTTGTAAAGCGAAAAATATGAAGATGCGAGATCTTGCCTCGATGCAGATCGGATCCGACGTGAGAAGCGGGGTTCGGCGGCTCGGCTAACGGCGGCGATCGGAGACTGGTGGTCGGAGGGCAGCGGATCAGGGGTGCTGGGCCGGCGGCTGTGGGTTGGCCGAGGCGGAGGACGGCGAGGTGTGGGGTGGTGAGGCTGTTGGATCTGGGCTCGGGTTTGTCGGCGGCTGCCGGCGAGGAGGAACGATGGGGGACGACGAGCGACGGTGGTTGCTGGGCTAGCCGACGGAGATGGGGACGAGCAGGAGCACAGGGCGGCTGGTCAAGCGGGGAGTTGGGTCAGGGAGCTCGGGCGCTGATGGGAGCGACGGTGTGGGCGTTCAGGTCGACGAAGCGGTCAGAGCGGCGGAAGAGGCGAGCACGGCGAGGTTTCAGGTGGCGACCTGGTGCGAGTAGCGGCGGTTGCTAGTCGTGGTGGTGGAGGCGGAGCAGGGGGTTGGGTTTCTTTTGAGGGGAGAGAGAAGAGAGGGAGTACGGGTGAGGGAGAGAGGGGGTAAACGTGTGAGAGAGGGCAGCGTGAATAACGAGAGGGAGAGGCTGATGTACGTGGGTACTTATATAGGGTAGGGTTAGGGTTAGGGATTAAAAGATAATAGGGATTAATTAGTAAATAAGAGAAATAATAGGGGAAAATAAGAATAATTAGGGAATAATTCTTGTAATTAATTAATAATAATAATAATAAAATTAACAATAATACAACAATATTAATTTAAAAGTTTTC
>BQKN01064424.1:559735-576126 GCA_022839385.1 Asparagus kiusianus | reverse complement strand
TATATATATATATATATATATATATATATATATATATCAGAAAAATGGAGAAGAGCTGGCATCTCTTCACCCTCGTGAGCTGACAGGTCCACAGGTCCATGACATGTGAGCTCCGTACTAGTCACATCAATGTGGGAGCTCACATCTACCGCTTCTGTATTCTTTATTCAGCTCACAGAAACTCAAGGGTCATATCTTTGTACTAAAATGCCATTATCCTTGAGGAAAAGTGCCTATATAATTAAGTGGAGATTTAAGTTAACAAGTCTATATCACCACCACTGCAACAACCATCACCCATTTGGTGGGTGCAAAGGTGCAAACACATGATTCTTGAATTATTGAGTGCCAAGTAAAGCGACAATGCATTTATATTTTGGATACAGAGTTGGAGCCTGGGCCCTGGCGTTTAGGCCCACTGAAGTTTGTACCGTAACCAGATCGTCGGAGCGTAAAGATAGTTAGATCTGAGTCATATTTGGGGGCCATTACGAAGGCTCCGAAATAAATAGAAATCGGAGCAGAGATTCTAATCTCAACAACCCCTCTGTTGTGTTTATTTTTTACTTTTATTTTTTCAAGTGGAGGAATGCGATATTTAAAGACATCTATTATTTTACTACCAAACTATTATTATTCTCGTGTACAGAATTAGAAAAAGTATAACGCACTAAATTAAGCATTAGCTAAGTCAAGTACATTTCATAATTGTACATTGTATCATGGGAAAGACCATCCAATTTCCTCAAGACAAATGGGGAATGCCTATATTCTTTTAAATTTTCCTCTTTGATGTCTTGAGATATACTTATTAAGGTTAGGTATTTCGCATAATTGGACATCAAATTGAGCAGTTTGTTTGTAGCTTTGTCTATATATTCATAGCTCTGTCATCATCAGGGAGAAAGGTACCTGACATATACCTTATAACTCTCACATATACCATATAGTTTTTTTGAGAGAAAAACAAGGGATATACCCTCTTCATTAATATTAATCAAAAGTATAGATACAAAATTAGGATACGAACTATATCTAAAGATTGGAAGATAGAAAATATAGTTTCTCAAAACTAGGGATGTATGACCTTCTTCTTCCAAACATCCATGAAGATGAAGAGAGCGCCTTGCTGTCATTCACCGTTGACATAGATATAAAGAAGAACCAAATCCACCCATACATATAGTAACGAGAAATTATAGTTTCTATAGCCTAATAAAAACAAAGATCCAAAAATATCAAAAATATCGTTTGTACATATAACACATAATATGTTTTCATCTGCTTCACTTTGTAACCTTCAAACACTTCTACAAATTGGCTCTTCTTTAAGCTTCACTGATATCTTTTACGCTTCAGTACCACTCCCAAAATCTGCCCAATCATATAAACCAGATATTGTTCTTCTTTTAACACTTCTCTCCTAGCAAAATGGTTATGGAAGTGTTTAGATAGAAACTCCCAAACTGGTGAATTTACACACAAACTTTATGTTAATGGAGGCTCTTTTCTTCAAACCAGACATTTCAATGCCTCCAATTCATCTTTCTAGAATACTGTCATATCTCATACAAAGACTTTTTTTCAAAACATATCATGGGGGCTTGGTTCTGGAGATAAAGTTAGATTTTGGGAGGATAAGTGGTCTGGTAACAATTCTTTAATTAGCGAGTCTTTTCCCATAATCCTTTAAGCTAGTTCTCTCCTTAAATGTTTCTGTTAGAAGCCAAGGGAATTTTCAAGACAATGATTGGTTTTGGCATCCGTTGATGAGAAGCAGTATATCTCCTGCATGACAAAGTTCATCTCATGAATCTTTTAACGAATTATCGTGTACACCTTATATCAAATCATCCCAAATGGTTACTTGCTTCCAACGGTATGTATACAGTCAAATCATTTTATAATTTTCTAAACTGGAGAGGTATTGATAGCCCTATTTACAAAGTTATCTGGAACTCTACCATTCCTTCAAAAGTGCGTATCTTCACTTGGCTTCTAACAAATAATAGACTGAACACCAAGGAGGTTCTTCAATCAAAGGGTTGGAATAAGGATACTAATTGTTTATTTTGTCAGCTAGAACCAAAATCAAGAGACCATCTGTTCTTTTCATGTTCTATAACAAAACGAGTATGGAAACACTTTATTGATTACTACTTACCCTTTCCTTGGCCAACATCTTTAGAGGAGGGCTTGTCAACTATAGAAAGTCTTCAGGGGACTAAAGGGCATCTATGGCGATCCATATTTTCATCAGTCTGCTGGTGTATATGGATAATAAGAAATAAATGCATTTTTGATCAAGCTACTTTTTCTTTAAAGTCATATACCATATAGCTATAAGTTCAAGGAACAAAAAGTACAAAAAAGATGATCGATAATGGTGGCGGATTTAAAAAAATTATTGAATAACAGACAAGAAATATCTATTTACCTAAAATTAACATAATACTATAAAACTATAGTATCTGATGAGAATGCATCGGGGCAGTTTAAATGAGCTAATTCAATTTGCTACTAACTTGATTAGTATTTTGAGATAAATTACAACGCAATTTTTAAATTTGTAGTGGGAAGATTGTAAATATTACAAAGGTTACATTCAATCTGTAAATTCATGGGGGTGCAACTACACCCCCAGCTTCTACATCTAAATCTGCTCCTGATCAAAAAGGTAATTGCTGAAAAGAAAATAGAGAACCGACAGTAGTTTACAATTACTGTCGTGCGCATATGCGGAAGCGTGCATGCGCACACTGAACGAGTCTGAGATCACGGGAAGAAGATGAACCACACACGAGCACAATCCAATTCAAATACGAAAAATCCAACCAAACATAGAGATATACGTGGTTTGGCAATTTGCCTACGTCCACGGGGAGAGGATGGGGAGATTCCACTAAATCAATGAGAGTACAAAAGGGTTACAATCACACAAAATCACTCAAACTAACCCTCAACCAAAGCTCTCAACTTGCTCATAATATCTCTCTCTCACAATGCTCAATAGCCTCTCTGAATCTCTCAAATCTCTGTTGTTAAAACCCTAGAAAATCGTGTCCCTATTTATATCCAAACAGAAACCCAAACATAATCTAAACAGAAAACCAAACTGTGAAAAAAAACCGTCATAAGTCGACTTAACAGGTGCCATAAGTCGACTTGGTAGAGAGAAAAATAGTAACTGGAGAACAGTTCGTAAGTCGACTTAACATGCTTCACAAGTCGACTTGACAGAGCGAAAAATCACAACTCCAGAGCAGAACGTAAGTCGACTCGTGCACAGACACAAGTCGACTTACCATAAGTCGACTTATGCCTGTGCATGAGTCGACTTATGACAGAAAAACTGGTTTTTTCCTGGTTTTCTCCACAATTACTTGAATGATTAAGTAACTAATCACACACACGTGTGTGATTGAGCAAGACTGAGATTGCCCACAACTAGACCAAACGTTGTTAACTAATATTAAAACTTAAGCAATATAAGCCTAACTAGTTTTAGTTAATGTAGGATATATTAAATTGAGGGAACATGCTTCAGCAAACAGTCCAAGGTCCCCCTTATTTTGTTTACTGTGATTGCCATCTACACCCTCTAAATATACAACTAGTCAACATGCATGATGCTGGTCCTAGAAAATCTGTATTATCACATGCTTCCAGACTTCCAGTTCCAGCTCGACACCACGATGCTCGGAAGAAACTTGTCCTCTCTAAAACTGAGGACAAAAAAAAAAAATGACACGTGTTCACAAGCAATTTTAAACCAATATTAATAGTTAAAATATTAGTACGTACAGAAAATAATATTGATGCACTGCAAACACAGAAATTATTGCGACCACAAGTCTTATGGTGGGGGTTAGTTGAAATACTGAGTGAATTTAATTATTAAGACTCCTTTATACTCAAGGGCTGTATTTGTCATCAAAAGATAATTTTTTTTCTCTTAGGGTAAAAAACTAAAAATAAAAATAATAATAATTCCATTTAGCGTGTCTATCTTAAAAATAAATAAAACTAGAGGTTAGTAAATTTAAAACAGTGATACGAGAGGTCTATTGAAAATTAGTTCATTTTAATATTAAAGTTGTAATTGTAACCAATATAAACACAGTTTTTTTGCTTTTTTACCTGATATTAATTAGCACTGTCTTTCCAAACCACCTGCGCTACCCGTACTGAATAATATGGTAACAGCTTTTCTTTTCTTTTTCTTTTCTTTTTTTTTCTTTTTTTTTTTTTTGCAGGACAAGCAAACATTGACAAATATCTGGAAAGGCCTCTCCATAGAATCTGCTAGAGGACTCGACATGCAAATGATTTTAGTACTACTTGAACTCGCAAATATTTAAAAGACGTACAGCTTTTGTAGGGTCAGGACAAATTGATGTCATGTGTTAATATGTCGAAAAAAACGGTTAATCTCCTATTCTCAGATTGGATGTCTGACTTCAACATCAAATTTGTTGTGTACAGCGCTATATAAATAAACCTTTTGTATGTTTTTGCAATTTAAAGGGCAGGGAGAGAGTAGTTCTCCACTGTTGGCTCAGGACAACATAATAAACTCGACAAGAAAGTTGTAGTTTTGTACGCATATCATGTGGTCAATACATATAGGACTAAATGTATTAAATTGTAGCGCATAATGTTAGAGATTCCAAACAATCAAATCGAATTAGTGCCCTTCCAGACCTTGTGTTGAGAGTAGGAAAATAGGAAAAATCATTGTAAATAAAAAAAAAACTTGCAGGAAAGTAAACAAGAAAGAACACACTAGATTTAACGAGGTTCGGCAACGTGTCTACGTCCTCGGGAGCCACACCACACAATTCCTTTAATTTAATTGAAGAAGATTACAATGCTCACAATAGGCCATTCTCTCTCTCTCTCTCTAAGAAATTTTATCTCAAAGAGCCATCAAAAACCTCTATTTTCATGTCTTTTTAAACCCTAAAACATATAAGAGTATATATAGAAGTATGGGTGGAAACAGAATCCCGATCAAAAACAAGAAACTAGAAAAAACGTTGTCGGTCGACCGGACATGATGTTTCGGTCGACCGGCCAGAACGTAGTTTTCTTACAGGGTCTGGTGCATGTTTTCGGTCGACCAGACTATCACCTTCAGTCGACCGGATGACCACTCTCGGTCGACCACCATCTTGCGTTGGTCGACCGACCAGAGTGATATCTTCTCCTTAGTTTTCTACAGGGTTCGCGATCGATCGGATATCCTTCCCTAGTCGATCGGATATCCTACATAAGACTATCAATGGCTGATGAATATGGCACTTCGCTCATATGATCCTTCTCTACAATTGTCTTGGGTGATTGCTCCTCAGATAACTTGAACTGACTACCAAGGGGCGTGCCTACGGGCTTTGCATTTTGCATGTTGAATCTCTGAAGTACATTCTCGATGTATTCAGTTTGACTCAACCTCAACGTCCCTTCAGTTTCATCTCTACTGATTCACAATATCCACTGCATGGACAACATCCGACCTCGTGCAAACCATCGCGTACATAAGACTACCAATGGCTGATGAATATGACACTTTGCTCATATGATCCTTCTCTGCATTTGTCTTGGGCGATTGCTCCTCAGATAACTTGAACTGACTTCCAAGGGGCGTGTCGACGGGTTTTGTATTCTGCATGTTGAATCTCTGAAGTACCTTCTCGATGTATTCAGCTTGACTCAACCTCAACGTCCCTTCAGCTTTATCTCTACTGATTCGTATCCTAAGAATCTGCTTCGCTGCACCCAGATCCTTCATAACAAATTCGTTTGCCAATTGCTTCTTCAATATGTTTATCTCTTCTAAACATGATCCTGCAACTAGCATGTCATCAACATATAATAATAACACGATAAAGCTGAACTCGAACCTCTTGAAGTAGCAACAATAATCTGAATTGCATCTCCTATAGCTATTGCTCTGTATGAAGTTGTCGAACTTCTTATACCACTGTCTCGGAGACTGTTTCAATCCGTACAAGTTCTTCTTGAGCTTACACACCATCTCTTCCTTTCCTTCTTCAATGAAGCCAAGAGGTTGCTTCATGTAGATTTTTTTCATCCAAGTCACCATGAAGAAAGGTAATCTTCATATCTAACTGCTTAAGGTAGAGATCTTCTACAGCTACTAAGCTCAACACCACTCTGATGGTTGTGAGTTTTACAATGGAAGAAAATATCTCCATATAGTCCACTCCTTCCCGCTGTTGGAACCCTGTCACAACTAATTTGGCCTTGCATCTCTTGCTTCCATCACTCTCCTGCTTGATCCGATAGATCTATTTGTTATGCAAGACATTCTTCTGTGCAGGTAGCTGGGCTAACTCTCATGTCTCATTAGTGTGTAGAGAATTCATCTCCTCTTGCATCGCATGCTCCCACTGTTGAGATTCACTCACTTGCATAGCCTCCTCATAGCACTTCAGTTTTTCACTATCTGTCAAAAGTAAATAATCAAGTGATGAGAAATATCTAGGATTCGGTTTGGGTACCTTGGATGACCTCCTAAGCTCCACACCCTAGATAGTCATCTCTGCACCTAGAGCCCCCTCCGTTCTTCAATCAGAATTGACTTTCTCATCCTCATCTAGAAGTTTCTCCAAATCCATGTATTCAGATTCACCTGTATCTATAGTGTTGCACACACTGCTTTGGCTATCCTTGGCACTATCCATGTTCTTGTACATCACCTTCTCATTGAATATCACATTCCTACTTCTGATGATCTTCATGTTCTTCTCATCCTAAAGATGATACTCGAACTCATCAATATCGTATCCAATGAATGTGCACTTCTATGACTTAGCCTCTAGTTTATCCCTAACGTGGTCACTGATATGAACATATGTCATGCAGCCAAATACCCATAAGTATGAGAGATTGATCTTCTTGTCATTCCAAACCTCCTATGAAATCCAAAAATACAATAGAACTGATGGCCCATAATTAATCAAGTAAGTTACCGTATGTACCGCATCCGTCTAAAATGCCTTAGGCAGACCTGCATGTAATCGTATGCTCCTGGCACGCTCCGTCAATGTCCTGTTTATCCTCTCTGCAACGCCGTTATGTTATGGCGTCTCTGGAGTAGTCCTCTCCAAATGAATCCAAATTAGAGCACATAACCTCTTGAACTCCTCTAGCTCGTATTCTCCATCATTGTATGAACTTAGATACTTCACCTTCAGATCTGTCTCGTTCTTCACAATGGCTTTTCACTTCTTGAAGATCCCAAATACCTCTGACTTATGCTTCATGAAGTATACCCACACCTTCCTCGAGTGATCGTCGATGAAGGTGACTTAGTACGCCGAACTGTCAAGAGAAGATACACTAGCTGAACCCCATACATCTGTATGAACTAACTCTAGCTTTTGAGCTTTAGGTGGCCTTCCACCCTTCTGAAAACTAACTCTCTTCTGCTTTCTAAAAATGCAGTCCTCACAAACACCGACTTTCATGGAATCGATGCCTGTTAGCTTCCCCTGTGAGTGTAGAATCTTCATCCCTTTTTCGCTCATGTGTCCTAATTTATTGTGCCACAGATCCATACTTTCTTTGCCAACTGCAATTGCGAAAGTGTCACTCACATGTGAGGTGAGGTAGAGATTTCTTGTTTTGTTACAACGGGCAACAACCATCCTACCGTTGGAGATCCTCCACGAATCCCTAGTGAATGTCAAAACATAGCCTTCTGCTCTAAGTTTTCCTACCGAAATAAGATTCATCTTCAGCTTCGGTATGTGTCTAACGTTCTTCAGATTCCTCTTGGATCCCTTCATCTGTATTTGCACATCACCTCTTTCAACAATATTGCAAGGCTCATTGTCCCCCAAATATACTTTTCCAAATTCTCAAACTACATAATTCTGGAGAAACTTCCTGTTAGCAGTGGCGTGAAAAAAGACTCCTGAGTCAATGACCCAAGAATCAGAGTCACTGTCCATAGCAAGGATCAAGGCATCATGCACGATATGAGCCTCCTACTCACCCGCATCCTTCTTAGGCGCTTTGCAGACTGAAGACATATGGTCATCCTGGCCACAGTTCTAACACTTCCCTTTGATAGGCCTAACTTTCGAGTTTGATATCTTCTTGACTAACTTCAACTGATTCTTGTTCCGGTTCCCTTTCTTCTGGCTTCTGCCTCTTTGCTCAAAACTTAGAGCTGAACCTGAACCTTCTGATTCAGATGCTTTTCTTCTAACCTCCTCGGGTAGAATCATGCTCATAACCTCACTCAGCTTCAACTTATCCTTCCCTGCCGAATTACTGATTACCGTCACACAACCTGCCCAACTATCTAGCAACTGCGATAGTAACAATAGGGTCTGTACTTTGTAATCGAACGTGATGTCTACGGAGATAAGCTAATCAATAATCGTGTAGAACTCACTGAGGTGTATCGTGAAGGACCTTCCTTCTACCATCTTAAGGTTGAAGAGGGTTTTGATGAGATGCACCTTGTTTGCGGTGGACGGTTGCTCATACATCTTCACGAGTGCTTCCATAAGCCCCACCGTCGTCTTCTCCTTCAAAATATTATGGGTGATTGTCTTGGCGAGCGACAACCAGATTTACCCTAAAGCCTTCCTATCCAGTATCTCCCAATCCTCGTCTAACTCATCTTTCTTTTTTCCCTTAGCCTTACCCATCAACGGGCGATACAAGTCTTTCTGATACAGATAGTCCTCCATTTGCGACTTTCAGTAGGCGAAGTCTGAACCGTCAAACTTCTCGCTCTTAGATTTTCTTTCCTCTGTCATGGCTCTCACACAAACCTTCTGAATGAAGCTATGATACTAGTTGTTGGGGATTCGAAATAATCAAATCGAATCTGTGCCCTTCCGGACCTTATGGTGAGAGTAAGAAAGTAGGAAAAATCACCGTAAATAAAAAAACTTACAGAAAAGTAAATAAGAAAGAACACACCAGATTTAACGAGACGTTCGACAACGTGCCTACGTCCTCAGGAGCCACACCACACAATTCCTTTGATTTAATTGAAGAAGATTACAATGCTCACAATAGGCATCTCTCTCTCTCTAAGAAATTTGATCTCAAAGAGCCGTCAAAAACATCTATTTTTCGTGTCTTTTTAAACCCTACAACATATTGTGTACATAGAAGTCTGGGTGGAAATAGAATACCGATCAAAACAGGAAACTAGAAAAAACGTCGTCGGTCGACCGGACCTGATGTTTCGGTCGACCGACTAGAACATAGTTTTATTACAGGGTCCAGTGCACGTTTTCGGTCGATCGGAACATCACCTTCGATCGACCGGATGACCACTCTCGGTCGACCGTCATCGTACGTCGGTCGATCGGCCATAGTGATATCTTCTCCTAAGTTTTCTACAGGGTTCGCGGTCGACCGGATATCCTCCTCCGATCGACCGACCATCGATTTGAATGTTTCCTTCTTCTTTTGATTCCAGCTTTGGGTCTACAGCACTTTGACTAACACATAATCCATTATTCTGTGTCTGCTATAATAAGCAGTACATCTATCTATATATCTATATTTGTAATACGTATTCATCCTTAATTTCTGTGTATTATTGAGGATTTTCTGATATCATATATAAATAAATATATGAAAGCCCATAACTCATATGAATTAAGGAAATATCAAGGAAACTGCAATGATGCTTGTTAGCCATGAAGATTGCTTTCTTCTACTTTACATAAGAATAATTATACTATTGTATTCGTATTTGTTTTCCTCATGTGGATATGTATATAAAACATGGATATTATCCATGTTGTGGACTCTCATATCCATGTTCAATGACAATTAAAATAAATTCCTGTAGCAACTCCATGTGATTATATAAGGCAAAAGTTGTTCGATTTTTAGATTTAATGTACATAACAATGAAAATTACATTGTATATACAAATTATACTTTGATAGAATATTGATTACTGTCTGGTATAATATATATATATATATATATATATATATCTGAAAACACATTTTGATATTACAAATATCTATTATACAAGTATTTTTCCCGCACTAGTGAGTCTCACATGTAGAATATGTAATATGGAATAGTTAACGAAAATTGAACCCATGTCATTAGCTTGGAAGGGTAGACGTCTGATTTTTTTATATCTATTCTTTGGTCATCAGAGATTTCTTCTTTAGTGATATGTATGTTCTCCTAAATTAAAATGAATAGATTCTTTTTTTTTTTTTGAACTACTACTTCTCTTTTCTATTTTTTTTTATATACTCCATTTTTTATAGACATAAGGATATAAATGGCTTAATTCAATGACTTACAACATATTAATTATTGAAAATTAGATAATTTGGATTGGAGGTTTTTTTATAAATAGTTTGAAAAATAAAAGAAATTTGAAATAAGGGTGTGGATGATTTTAATTTCAATTTTTGAATTCAAAGTTAGTTGGTTTAACCAGCAACCTCTTCTTTATAATATTCCAATTTATTTATAATATTTTGAGAGAAAAAGTCGGTTTGCCGAATGAGAGCATGAATACTTTTATTTCAAAATTTTAAATTTTAAATTTTAGATAGTTTAACTATCAAAATCATCTTTGTAACATCTCTCATTATCTAAAAAATGAAAAAAGATACAAAAAAGTTGGCGTTCCATGTGATCATAACACCAAAAATATCCCTTCGATGTAGGAAGTACAGAGATTTTGCTAGCTGTTAAGATCATATTACATCGATATTTTATTACAAAAACTTTTAAGATTGGGTATGAACTAAAAAGTATATTGAGTTAAACCGTGCAATACAAAGTAATTATATAAAACATTGCGATTAAGTGAGATATAATGCATTCTTTGTTGAAACCACGGCGAAAATCAGTAAATTTGAATTGAGGAAGCAGTTTCAGTTTGGTTGTGGGTCGGTCAACCGAACGGCATAGGTCAGTCGACCGATTTCGTGCACAACACAGGGTCTGAAACCTTGTTCTGGTCGGTCGAGTGGTCACACTTGTGCGGTCAACTGATACAAGGCTGATTTTCACTGTTCTGGTCGGTCGACCACGGGAACATGCCCAGCCGATCAGAATCGGGTAAATGGGTTATTTTATTTTCCTGTGCGGATTTGGATTGGGTGTTGCTATAAATAGGAACACGGTGTTTCTAGGGTTTGTGGGAGAGATTTTGAACAGAATTTGTGAGGAACTTGAGAGTGGTTGGTTTATGATTATATTGGTGAGATTATTGAGTGATTGTAATCTCTATTTGTACTCTCTCTCTCTCTCTCTCTCTCTCTCTCTCTCTCTCTCTCTCTCTCTATTAGTGAAATCTATTTCCTCCTTGCCCCGTGGACGTAGGCACATTGTCAAACCACGTAAATTTGGTGTATTGCTTGTGTGATGCTTGTTTTGGTTGTTGATTTGTTCTCCTATCTTGTTTGTAATTTTGATTCTGCTGCGCACAATAAGTGGTATCAGAGCTCCAGGTTGGATTGGGGTTAAATTTAAATGAGAAAGCTAGGGTTTCTACAAGAGATTTCATCTTCCAAGGAATGGTGGAGAAATCAATTGGAGGATTTGGTTCGGATTCTCGTTTGAAGAGATTGGATTGTCAAAACGACCGAAGCAATTATATCGGGATCATCCCTGACTAAGGTGATACAAGGTTTGAGCATTAATAATACAAAAATTGATATTAAAAAAATTTGATGATAAGATAAATTTTGGTTTGTAAAGGTGTCAAGTGATGGATGCATTAGATACCCAAAATTTAGAGGAGACCCTTGAATTACAAAAGAAACCCGATGATATGAAGGATAATGTTTGGAAGAAAATAAATAGTAGAGCATGTGGGGTTATTAGATCATGTTTGACACCGGACTTGATTTATGATGTAATGAATGAAACATCGGCGAAACGGTTATAGGAAACACTCAATGACAAGTATTTGACGAAGAACACTACGAATAGGCTTCATTTAAAAAAAAGGTTTTACCAATTTAAAATGAAAAGGGGAGTTTCCATTAGAATACATGTTAATAATTTCACAAAATTGCTATCGGATATGGCCAATGTGGATATCATGGTAGATGATGAAGATAAGACGTTGTTGTTACTATGTTCATTGCCAGAGTATGATTATGGTACATTTATCCTTACAATGATTAATGGTAGAACCACTATCAGTTATAAGGAGGTGACCTCAGCATTGGTTAATTATGAGTTGAGGAAGAGTGATAGTGAACCATCCGAGAAGGCATAGGGAGATGCATTGGCAGTGAGAGGCCGTAGTCCAAAACCCCGTCCATTTAGTCGCTCAAAATCGAAGCCAATAGGTGGCCATAGAAGTGTGGGTAGGAATCAATGTGTTTTTTTACAAAGAGGATGGATATTAGAAAAATGAATGTCCAAAGTTAAGAGATAGAGCCGGGAAGAACAAGAGGAAAGTCGGACAGACTTTAGAGGTGAATGTTGGTAAAGTTAGTGGTGATAATTCAGAATCAAATTCTTCATGTACAGCATTACCGTCAGTTTGTTATGCAAACTCTACAGAATGGATGTTAGATTCGGGTTCTACATACCACATTTGCCCTAGGAGGGATTGGTTCTCTAGCTTTGAGGAGTTGGAGAGGGGGGATATCGTGTTAATGGGAAATGATCACGTATGCTCCATTGGTGGTATTAGAACAGTTCGAATCAGGATGTGTGACAATGTGACTAGGGAGTTGAACGAAGTGAGATTCGTTCCTTAATTGACGGAAAATATTATTTCACTTGGAACTTTGGAGGCATCAGGTTATAGGGTGATCATAGAAAATACAACTCTGAAGATCACCAAGGGGTCCATGA
Source organism: Asparagus kiusianus (assembly GCA_022839385.1). NCBI lineage: Eukaryota > Viridiplantae > Streptophyta > Magnoliopsida > Asparagales > Asparagaceae > Asparagus > Asparagus kiusianus. The sequence goes on along the minus strand of BQKN01064424.1, from coordinate 563,277 downwards.
TGGTGATGTGAGGTGTTAGAGAAAACAATCTTTACTACTTGAACAGTAAGACAGTAACAGAGGGTCTGACAACTTTAATTACCATAGAGGAGGATACTACCCGTCTATGGCACATGAAGTTGGGACACACTGGTGATAAGTCTCTGTAGGCATTAGCAAAGCAGGGGCTATTAAAGGGTGCAAATACATGTAAGATAGAATTGTGTGAACATTGCATACTTGGGAAGAAGACAAAAGTAAAATTTGGTAACATATTTCATAACACCCAAGGTATATTAGATTATATTCACACAGATATTTGGGATCCCTCCAAGAACATATCTCTTGGTGGGGCTAATTCCTTTATCACTTTCATTAGTGGTTATTCCAGGAGGAATTGGGTATATACCATGAAGCATAAACATGGGGTCCTAGATATCTTTGTGGAATAAAAAAAGAAAGTGGAGCTGCGGACAGGTAGAAAGGTAAAAGTACTCCGTTCTGATAATAGTGGTGAGTACAAAAGTGATCCATTTCTATAGTTTTGTCAGGATCACGGTATTAGCGTCATTTCATAGTTAGGGAGACACCGTAACAAAACGGAGTGGTCGAGAGATTGAACCGTTACTTGCTAGAGAATGTGCGTTGTATGCTCTCACAGAGTGGATTAACTAGATCCTTTTGGGCCGAAGCATTAGTTTATGCAAGCCATCTCGTGAATAGGTTGTCGTGCACTGCGATACATGGAAAGACTCCTATGAAGGTATGGTCTGGTACAGTGGCTAGTGATTCTGATATGATTCAGATATTTGGATGTCCAGCCTACTATCATGTGAATGATGTAAAATTGAATACGAGGGCAAGAAAAGCAGTCTTTGTGGGTTTCATAGATAGAGTTAAAGGCTTTAAGTTGTGAGATCTAGATGACAAGAAGATGATCATTATCAGAGATGTTACTTTTGATGAGACTTACATGATGAGGCATCGGGTTCCTTAGCAGGTGCAGGAAGGACAAACTAGTGGGCTATCGTAGGAGGTGGAGGATGATGTGACTCCATAAACTTTAGATAACACTATATTTATTGAGGCTCCTACAGAGGTGACACTGGGAGGAGATGATAAGACATATGGGCAAGTGGAGGATACAGTGGATGTTGGGGCTCTGGAACAGAGTCATGTTCAGGAATCCATTGCAGTTAATAGACCAAGAAGGAACATCTGTCGCCCAGCTAGGTATGATAATGTGATGATTGCATATGCTTTGTTAATTAAGGTCATTAAAATGATTTGGTTACTTATACATATAAGGAAGCAGAGTTAAGCTCTGATTCAATCAAGTGGAGGAAAGCTATAGAGGAGGAGATGCAGTCTCTTCATAAAAATGTCACTTGGAAACTTGCAAAACTACCAAATAGCAAGAAAGCAATTGGATGCAAGTGGGTGCATGCAAATAAAGAAGGATCTTCTGATGGGGACATTCGATACAAAGTCAGATTCATTATCAAAGTGTATGCCCAACTTGAGGGCATAGATTACAACGAGATATTCTCACCTGTTGTAAAGCATTCTTCGATAAGAATATTATTGGCGTTAGTGGCACAGCTAATTTGGGATTTGGTCCAGATGGATGTGAAAATAGGATTTCTACATGGAGATTTAGAAGAGGAGATCTATATGTCACAACCGATAAGTTTTAAAGCTGCAGGCAAGGATGATTTGGTATGTAAACTGAAGAAATCTCTTTATGGATTGAAGCAATCACTGTAATAATGGTACAAAAGATATGATAGTTTCATGATTGGCCAAGAGTACACGAGCAGCCTATATGACCCGTGTGTTTACATGCACAAGCTACAAAATGGTGAATATATTTATTTGTTGTTATATGTTGATGATATGCTCATTGTTTTTAGGAATTCTTCAGCTACTAGAAAGCTAAAAAAAGGAGTTGTCATCCAAATTTGAAATGAAGGACCTTGGAGAAGCAAGAAGATATTGAGTATGGAAATTGAGAGAAACAGGATGAAGGGGAGGTTGAAGTTGACACAGAGAAGCTACTTGCAAAAGATGCTGAAGAGATTCAGTTTTAATGGCAATGCCAAGGCGATGAGCACTCCATTAGCTCCCCATTTTAAGTTATCAGCTAAGATATCATATGTTTTAGTTGAGGACCGTGAATACATATCCAAAGTTCTATATGCTAATGTTGTGGGTAGCTTGATGTATGCAATGGTGTGTACAAGGCCAGATTTGTCACACGCCATGAGCATAGTGTCTAGGTATATGCATGACCCCGAGAAAGGTCATTCGAAGGCCGTGAAGTAGATCCTACGGTATATCAAAGGAACCGTGGACGTTGATTTGGTGTTTGAGAAGAATGGGAGAAATGGGCAGGATTGTGTTGGATATGTGTATTCAGATTATGTTGGGGATCTTGATAAGCATCGATCTACTACTGGATATGTATTTACACTAGCAGGAGCACTAGTGTGTTGGAGAAGTACACTTTAGTCTACAGTGGCTCTTTCCACTACGGAGGCAGAGTATATGGCGTTGACTGAAACTATGAAGGAAGCTTTGTGGTTGCAGGGGTTATTGGATGACTTGGGGACTGCACAGGATACCATCAGGGTAAAATGTGATAGCATGTCAGCTATCGATTTGGAAAAGAACCAGGTGTATCATGCTCGAACAAAGCATATTGATGTAAAGTTCCATTTTGTGCAAGATTCTTAGATGATAGAGACATTAAACTAGAGAAGATCCACACAAAGGACAATCCGGCAGATATGTTGACCAAAATTATCACTGGGGTAAAATTTGGTCATTATTTGAAGTTGTTAAACATTCTTCGTTGTTGAGGGCCTTTGGAGGCCATTTGGGTGAACTACATGATGTTTGATTTTTTGGGCAAGAGGATATGTAGGTAGTCATTTTGATGCAGCCAGTTTGATGAGTTGATACCGACATGGTGGAGATTGTTAGAGTTCTCATTTGGATTCCCAACTTATTGTGGATTAAGTCCACTTCGTACTGGATGTAACAAGTGGGATGGTTGGTATCGAGGTCAGTTCAGTTTTGAGAAAACTTCACCGAGGTGGAGAATTATTGAAACCGCAGGGGAAATCAGCAAATTTGAATTGAGGAAGCAGCTTCAGTTTGGTTGCGGGCCAGTCGACCGAACGACATAGGCCGGTCGACCGATTTCGTGCACAACATAGGGTCTGAAACCTTGTTCGGGTCGGTAGACCGGTCACACTTGTGCGGTCGACCGATACAGGGCTGATTTTTGCTATTATGGCCGGTCGACCGCGGGAACATGCCCAGCCGACGGGAATCGGGTAAATAGGCCATTTTGTTTTCTTGGGCGGATTTGGATTGGGTGTTGATATAAATAGGAACACAATGTTTCTAGGATTTGTGAGGGAGATTTTGAACAGAATTTGTGAGGGACTTGAGAGTATCTAGTTTAGGGTTATATTTGTGAGATTATTGAGTGATTGTAATCTATATTTGTGTTGGATCATCTTGTTTTGATAATGATTTAACAAACAATTTATGAC
>BQKN01064424.1:534838-549735 GCA_022839385.1 Asparagus kiusianus | reverse complement strand
GATTGAGCTTAAAGTATTGAACACACATAATATAAATCTAAACTAATATACCCAAGCAATCTTGATCTTCAATAAGCTTGACTTGGTACACTATACGGATGAAGCTGAACTTGGATCTTGAACTTGAATTTTATAAGCTTCACTCCACAATTCCGCCAACCTCCATTTGATATGATCGTGAATGCTCGATTCCATCCATCCTCCAACACGTTGTTTGCCTAGAATAAATACGAAAACACAAACACTAGACAAACAACATTAGTTGTAAATTGTTTTCATGTAGACACAAACCTCTCATCAAAACAAAATCAATAATCATGAAAACAAAAGAATTTGATCAATAAAAAGAATTGTTTTCATGTTCAAAAATTTTAAAGTATAATTTTCAAAACCAAGAAAAGGAAAAAGAAAAAAAACACTAAAATACTTGGTTTAAAAATCAAATTTGTTTTGGTACCCAAGAATTACAAGAGATTTAGGAACATGACCTCTATCATTAAAGCTCAAAGCCCTAGGTTTATGAACCTGTTTGGGCACATGTAGTGCACTAACACGGTCAAAGCAATAATCACTCAAATGACCCTTCTGATTGTAATTTGTGCAATGAAAGAGATCCATTTATTTTTGTGGACCATTAGCTCGTGCACGGGAATCATTTGCAAATAAAGATTTTCTTTTAAAATTATTTTGCAAATGAGAAACATCATTAAACAAAGGTGGTCTTTTTGGAGCAAATTATAAATTTGGAGCATTTTGCAAATCAAAACAAAATTTAGCAAGATGTCCAAACCTACCACAAACATCACATTTAAAAACATGTGGTCTACTAGATACATTTGGCAAACGTGATTTTTTTTTCAAATCAAAACAATATTCGGCTAAATGACCAAAACAACCACAATGATCACACTTGAACACACTAGCATGCTTATGATGAACTTTATGAGAATGAGCATATGAATGTGTAAGTGTACAAGATGAAGAAGCTACATGAGATGCACAAGGAGCATTAGAATTCTTATGTTTGTGTGCATCATAACAAAATTTAGATAAATGACCTTTTTCGCCGCAAATAGAGCATTTGTAAATTTTACTATATATGTGTGCATAATGAGTAGATAATGACTTAGACTTGGTACACATATCCATAAGACTCTTATGATTATTAATGTATGTTTTCAAAGTTGAATCTAAAGATGAAATGCTTTTATTCATAAGATTCAAATCTTTATTTTTAGGCACATATGCATTTTTAGAAGTAGAGAATAAATAGTCATTTATAAAGGAAGCAGTATCATTTTGTATGTTCTCTACTTCTAAGTTGGCATTATTTTTATCATGAGTCAAGTTAGCAATATCCAATTTCAAATTTTTATTTTCCAAATTTAACATATCATTGGTTTCTTGAAGAGCAATACTTTCTTGAGAAATGATATCAAATTTGAAAGCTAACTTCTCATGATCGGATTTTAAATCTTCATGCTTGCTTTTTAAATCAATAAAATTATTTTATAATTTGTTAAAGGCATGCAATAATTTTTCACTAGCACAAGTAAGTTCATCATTAGGTAAATCATTAATAGATTCGAACTCGCAAACCTCACTAGGGCTATCGCCTAGTGCGTGTGTGCATGACGCTCCATATGAACTTGAAGCGGGATCCTCCAAAGCTTGTCGGATCGCCTCCAAGTCCCCTTGATGAGATTCTATGAATTTCCATAATGTATAAGCGCTATCAAAAGAATCAAGCTTGTTAGACAATAATGAATCAAATGCATTTAATATTCTAACATAAGCTTGTTCATAATAAACATATTTTTATCATGTTTGCTCCACTTGGATTTCACCAACTTGGGCACAATATAAGCACAATCAATAACTTCCCATAAATCAATATTTTTAAATTGAACAAATAATTTGAATCTAAAACACCATTGAGCATAGGGGAAAGCATTGAATTTAGGAGCAATACTAGAATCATAGCCTAAAAATATGCATCATTCATATCCATAATTTGTAAAAATATGCAAGCAAGATACAAATACAATCAAAACAAGATTAGCATAAAAAGATAACTTGGATCTTTAACTCAATGCGATTAGACCTTAAATCAAAGAGCACCAAGCTCTGATACCAATTGCTAGACCCTAGAGGGGGGGTGATTAGGGTCTTATGCTAATCTAATCCGATTTCATGTTTGTTTTCATATGGTTAAATTGTTTTGGTTTAGTTATGTAGATATGAAACAATATATATCTTCATATACACTTTTATTTGTTTCATATTCTATTGTATTTAGAAAATATTGTGTTTATAGATTGAAGACTTGTTCACACTATTTTCATATCTTGTATAATATCTACAAATCCATTATAAAGTGTTTCCAAGTTGTTTGAACTCGTTTTTGGAAAAATCAAGTTTTTTGTTCATGTACGTGCATGTGTCCGTGCATGTTTTTACAAAACAGATATGTTTTCACAATTGGGAAATAAGATTTGAAAAATTTCTTTGTTCACATATTTATTATCATATATAAAAACATTTACCCAAGTTTTACTAATTTTGGAGTTGTTTTGTTATTTTCAATTGAATTTACAAAACCGAGTTTTTAGCAGTTTGTTAGAAACTGTTTATCTGTGTTCAAACATTTATTTCTATCAACTGGGAAGTGATTTTGTAGAAATTCTTTCTCTAACATGTTCATATACATGTCTAAAACATTCCCTCAAAATTTTATGATTTTTGGAGTTAATTTACTATTTTTAATTGATTTTACAAAATCAGAGACGTAAAAAAATCAGATCTGCCAGATTGCTACAGTACCCACGGTCGACCGCTACAGTCGATCGTGAGAGTTACTGTAGCACCACGGCTCTATTTTCCTTGGTTCCGATTTTTTAGAGATTTGCCTCGTTTTTCGGGCTTTTCTTTGGCTTTGGATTGTTGTCTTGAGTTCTTACAAATACCCATCATCTCTCAACATTTACAACCATCCAAGAATGTTTTAAACAAGTTTTTAAACAAGGGTTTAAGTGTGTTTTTAGTGTTTGTTTGGTTTGAAGATTGTTTTCACAAGCAGAGGAGATCATCTTCTTGTTTGGGCTCCAATCTCCATCTCTCCATCTTGTCATCTATTGGCAAAGTTTTCTAAACTCTATCTAGCTTTACATTTGCTTAGTTATTTAATTTTCATTCTTTAAAGCTAGTTTTTATATTGAGTTTAGATTTAATTTTATCTCATTGTTACACACACCCAATTAAGCTTATTGTATTTGCATACATAGTATATTAGGGTTGTAAGAGATTATAACATTGAGTTGTGCTTAATTGAGTTCTCCCCTTGTATGAGAGAACAAATCATTTATTGAGCCTAATTGTGAGATCTCTTTGTAATACACTTATACACCGAGAGGAGTGTGTGGTGAGAGTCGGGGATCGTTCCAAGAGGAGTGGCGTCGGTTGACGAGCCTAGGAAGAGGTTATAACCGAGCACTTGAGGGAGACACGGCTAGGTCCAACACTTATGAGGGTGTAGAGTGTGATTGCAAGAGTGTTGATTGTAGAGTTTTCGGTAAACTAGAAAACCGTATTGTGAGGTGTAAATGTTATTCGGGTGAGTGTAGAAAACCCGATTGTGATAGTGGATTTCTCCCCGGGAGTGGGGAGCGGAGACGTAGGACGGACGGTCCGAACTCCGTGATCATTTGATTGTGTTTGAGTGTGCTTTGGCGTTTGTTTATATTTGTGCTCCTTGCTCATATCGCCATTGTCTCATTATTCATATCATCCTCTATCTTGTTTCACATTGTTTACCCTTGTGTTAGTTTATATATCCTTACATATATCATATTGTATATCTCTTTGGTAGGATATATCATCTTGTGTTAGTTTATATATCCTTGCACATACATTGCCTATATCTCTTTGTTAGGATATATCTTGTTGTTCATATTGCTTATCCTAGCTTATATTCTTGTTGTATTTCATACTTACTAGGATAACTTATTAATTAATAAGTTATCCTAGCAAGTATGAAATACAAAATCTATCATATTGTTTCAAAACATAGCATCTGATAAAATCTGGTTACGAATATGGTCTAGACCATCCCAGCATCAGAAAAGGAGGTACATTCATATCTATGGGCATATTGAGATAACATGTGCACATAAACATTTTCGAAATGACAAACATGACTAATAAAGGAGAAATTAAAACCTTTGAAAAGGGACCAGCATTCATCGAACAAGCTCGAGATCAGGTGATGCAAGTGAGCAATGGTCTCGTGAAGCATGAGACTGAGTCAAGGCAATTAGTCTTTATAATTATCTCCCTCCAACCCTTTGAGAGTGCAATGCGCAACCTCACAACTAATGCCAGGAGTTCAGACTGAAAGGGGGATGATGCAGGACCAAAAACTCAATATGAGAGGAAGTTATTGGTCTTCTTGTTTTGATGATGTTTAACAAACAATTTACCACTAACGTTGTTTGTCTAGTGTTTGTGGTTTTTTTATTTATTGTAGACAAACAACAAGTTGGAGGATGGATGGTATAGAGCCTCAACGATCATATTCAATGGAGGTGTTGGCCTTCTTGTTTTGATGATATTTAACAAACAATTTACTTCTAATGTTGTTTGTCTAGTATTTGTGTTTTCTTATTTATTATAGACAAACAACGAGTTGGAGGTTGGATGGATTGCGCTTCAACGATCATATCCAAAGGAGGTTGGCGGAATGTCGGTGAAGCTTATACAATTCAAGTTAAAGATCAAGTTCAAGCTTCATCCGCAAAGTGTACCAAGTCAAGCTTAATTGAAGATCAAGATTGCTTAGGTAATGTAGTTTTGGATTTTATATTATGTGTGTCATATACTCTAAGCTCAATATCTTATACACACACATTTATTGGTTTCGTCGTATATATATAGTTATATATATACATAAGTTTTGGTTTCTATGCATATATATAGTTATATATATACATACATGTGTTTTGGTTTTTATGGTTATATATATGATATTACATATTCCATACTCTATTGTGTTTTAGTACTTATTGCATAGAATATGTAATTTTTGTGAAAATATTATCTTATTAGTTTATAGACTTAAATATCTATTTATACATGTTTTACTAAGTCTATAAAAATATTTCACAAAGTTTCAAAAGTTGGTTTATGTCAAAACATCAAAATTCAAATATCTCATATTTTCATGTTTTGGACTATTTTATAAAATGATGATATTTTTCATTTGGGAGGTCCCTTCTGATAACCAGTCACTGTAGCATGTTTATTATCATGTCTACAATCATTCCCCAAAGTTTTATATTTTTTAGAATTTATTTGATATTTTAAAACAAGGTTTTAAAATCAGCATATCACTGTTTTTCTGAAGTATCAGTTATCGGTCGACCGAACCGGTCGACCGCTCATATGTTCAGCCGTCAGTGTGCGACAGAGAGTTTGTCGGACGACCGGTCCGGTCGACCGAGAGCTCCATCGGTCGACCGCACCGGTCGACCGACGACTGTCCAGAACAGTTCCTCGAATCTTTTGTTCTTCGCGGTCGACCGTAAATATTTTCGATCGACCACCAATAAATCCGTTAGACACTAACGGCTATTTTTCTGAGCTGTCTTCTGGAGACTTTTCTGTCATTTGTTTTGGGGTTTTGACTGAGATTTTTAGAGGGTATAAATACCCCATTGCTGATCTTTTTGTTTGACTAATGAAAAGAAGTTTTTAAAACAAAGTTTTAAACAAGGGTTTAAACTTGTTTAGTTTTGGTTTAAGTTTGTTTTGGGTTTATTGTTACAAAGAGGAGTTTACATCAACTATTGAAGAGTTCATCTTCAACATTTCATCATCCTCTCTTTGTGTTTATAGAGAAGTTTCCTTAACTCTATTTCCTAGCATTTTTATTATTGAATTTCATATCAATCTTATTGCTAGTTCTTATTGAGTTAAGTTTTATTAAATCTTATTGTTACACACACCCACATGAGCTTATTGTATTTGCATACATTATATAATTGGGTTGTGGGATTGTGTGCCATTGAGTTGAGCCTAATTGAGTTCTCACCTTGTTAGAGAGAACAATTATTTGTTATATTGTGCTTAATTATGAGATCACTTTGTAATATACTTGTACACCGAGTGAGGAGTGTGTGGTGAGAGTCGGGGATCGTTCCAAGAGGAGTGGCGTCGGTTGACGAACCTAGGGAGAGGTTGTAACCGAGCACTGGAGAGAGACACGGCTAGGTCCAACACTTGTGTGGGTGTAGAGTGTGATTGCATAGTGTTTATTGTGAGAGAGTTTTCGGTGAACTTGTAAACCGAGTGTGTAGAAGTTCCGGCTTCCAAACCGGGTTGTGATAGTAGAGTATCTCCTCGAGGTGAGGAGCGGGGATGTAGATCGTGGGGACCTAACCTCGTAAACATATCCTTTATTTGTGATTGCATTGGCGCACTTGTTTTCATGTTCATATCTTACATCGCCATTGTGTATTGCTTGTTGATCATTTTTTCCTATCACATTTGTAGTTATATTGTTTACCCCTTATGTTAGTTTTATATCCTTGCATATATCATATAGCATATCTCATTGCTAGGATACATCCCTTAGTTCATATTGCTTATCCTAGCTCATATATCTTGTTGTACTTCATACTTGCTAGGATAACTTGTTAATTAATTTTAATTGGCATTTAAATCGGATTAGATTAGCATAAGACCCTAATCACCCCCCCCCCCTCTAGGGTCTAACAGGAGGTTGGCGAAATAGTAGAATGAAGCCTATGCATTCAAGTCAAGATCCAAGTTCAAGCTTCTTCCACAATGTTTACCAAGAAGAGTTTCATTAAAGATCACAATCTTTGGTAAATTAGTTTAGGTGTTATATTATGTGTGTTCAATACTTCAAGCTCAATTTCATACACACACGTTTATTTTGATTTATCGTTGTTTTGGATTATAGACTTATTAACATGATGATATATCTTTCATCAAGTCTATAAACCTATTGGAAAATGTTTTGAAACTTGTTTGGAATGAATTTGTCCAGATCAAGTTTTAACAAGTTTTGTTCGTGCATGTTTAAAGTTCATGTTCGTGCATGTTTTTATAAAACAGATGAGTTTTCACCATTGAGAATTACAATTTGAAAAATTTCTTTGTATACATGTTTATATTCATATATACAAACATTTCCCCAAGTTTTACTAATTTTAGAGTTATTTTGTTATTTTCAATTGAATTTACAAAAATGAGTTTTCAGCAGTTTTTCAGAAACTGTATATCTTTATTAAAAAAGTTATTTCTCACAAATGGGAACTGATATTTTATAAATTCTTTCTCTGACATGTTTATATACATATTTGGAAACTTTGCTCAAAATTTCATGATTTTTGGAGTTTTTTACTGTGCCCAATTGATTTTACGAAATCGTGTATATCAGCAGATTTTGGAAACTGTATATCTGTGTCTAAATAATTATTTCTCACAAATAAGAAGTGATATTTAAGAAATTCTTTCTCTGACATGTCTTTCTACATGTTTAGATACTTCTCTCAAAATTTTATAATTTTTAAAGTTAATTTATTATTTTTAATTGATTTTACAAATCCAAATACGCAAATTTTCAGAATGCTAGATTTTGGGTATTTTGGTCTTTTCACCCTATAACGGCTAGTAACGGCTAGAAACAAAGAGAAAAGTTTTAAAGAGTTTTATAAGTTTGTTTAACGGCTTCAAAGTGAGTTTAAGAGTTTGGTTTGTGAAGATATTTTCACAAGAGCTTGAGGAGATAATCTTTTGGTGTTTAAAGCTTCAATTCATCTCCCTCTCTCTTGTCATCCATTGGAGAAGTTTTCAAAACTCTATATCTAGCTTTATATTCATTTGTTTAATTATCATTTATCAAAGCTAGTTTTTATATTGAGTTTAGATTTGATTTTTCTCATTGTTACACACACTCACTTGAGCTTTTAGTATTTACATACATAGTATAATTGGGGTTGTGAGAGATTGTAACATTCAGTTGTGCTAAATTGAGTTCTCATCTATTGTAGAGAATAATTTATTTGTATTGTGAGCCTAAAGTATGAGATCATATTGTATTACACTAGTACACCGAGAGGAGTGTGTGGTGAGAGACGGGATTGTCCCAAGAGGAGTGACGTCGGTAGTAAAAGCCTAGAGAGAGATAGTAAATCTGAGCACTTGAGGGAGACACGGGCTAGAGACCAACACTTGAGGTGATAGTTAGTGTGTATACATTGTGAGTGTTGTAGAGTTTTCGGTTAGCTAGAAAACCGAGTGTGTAGAGTTTTCGGTTAGCTAGAAAACCAAGTGTGTAGAGAAGTTCTGGCTTCCAAACCGGGTGTGACGATAGTGGAGATCTCCTCGAGGTGAGGAGCAGAGACGTAGGTCGTGGGGACCGAACTCCGTGATCATATTAATTATTTGAGTTTGTCATTGGCGTTCTTTTACATTCATGCTTATTGTTTATATCGCCTTTGTCATTTGCTCTTAGTTTATATTGTCCACTATCTTGTTTATCTTGTTTATGTTTATATCACCCTTAGTTCCATATCCTTGCATATATATCTCATAATATATCTCTTTGCTAGGACATATCCATTTGTTCATATTGTTTATTCTTGCACGTAACTCTTGTATATCTATCTTGTAAGAATAATTTGTTTTAATTGGCATAAAATCAGATTAGATTAGCATAAGACCCTATTCAACCCCCCCCCCCCCCCCTCTAGGGTCCAACAGAAGTGATGGTGTAAGTAGTCTTGAGCAATGATCCATATGGCGGAGCAGTCCACTTTAGATGTATCCACATTGATCTTCATGATGTCGCTAGGGGGGTGGGAGTGGAGGAGGCAGCGATGAGGAGAACTAATGATGAAGATGGTGTTAGGATTGTATCTTTGATTCTTTGTATAACTTCATGAGATTTAGATATGGCTAAAAATCTATCATGATTAGGAGACTGGGTCTCATCATAATTAGAATTTTATATCCTATTCTGATATGAGTCGTCGTGTGAGCACCTTTGATCCCGAAATTATCAAAGGTGGGTTAAGAAGAGAATGACAGAAACATAAGAATAATTCAGTATGTGGCAAAGGAAAATATCTTCTCTAGATTATGAGTATAAAAAGATTACAATCCCTCTCTCACAATCTCACTAGAATCGAGAACAAGCTCTCAATTCTCTCTAAACCCTAATCTCTCTTGATTAGAATCTCACTTTGATTACCTCTAGTTGATTAGAAACCCTAAACAATCCCTTATATAGGTGTAACAACGTGGATAGTAAAGTGGTAAATAACCAAGCCCAAACCCAACAGGAATTCGTGCAAACAGAAACCCAAACGAACTAGCACTGCTGGATTTTCAACTTTTAGCGACGGACAAATCCGTCGCTATAAGTCGTTTTTCCGTCGCTAAAAGTTTTAGCGACGGCAAAAATAAAGTTCCGTCGCTAATATTTCGACGCTATAACAGGGGTGCCTAAAAAGACTTTTAGCGACAGACATTCCGTCGCTAAATTTTAGCGACGGCTTATTAGCAACGAACAATTGGTCGCTATTTTAAAAAAATAAAAAATTAAAAAAACAATAGCGACGGATTTTCCGTCTCTAATATTTCTTTAGAGACGGAATTTCCGTCGCTAAAAAATTATTAGTGACGGAAAATCCGTCGCTATTGTTTTTTTAATTTGTACAGATGTAATTTCGTGCATGTTTTCCGTCGCTAAATATGTCTTTAGTGACGTAATTTCCGTTGCTAAAATTGTTTTTAGCAACGGAATTTCCGTCGCTAAAAATTTAAAAAAAGAAATTTGCAAAATATTTTAAAAATTAAAAAACCCTGTACAATATCGATAATAATTTTTCAAAACCTGTTCAATCAGCAGAAGAAAGCTTCAATCTCACACAAATATCACATCTCACGCATATATCACACATTTAATTCAATAAAAGCAAGTAAAAAGTTTCTCGACAGGTACATAATAAATATTGTTTATACAACACAAGAAATTGTTTTCAAAGTTATATTAAGGACAATCAATCCTCCTGATCATCATCATCCTCATCCTCAACACCAGCCACATTATGACTACCCCCGGCTGCACCTTGTGAAGAAGTCCCGGCCTGTAAATATAAATCAAATGTTAACAAGTGTGTGTTAACGTTAATAAGAGTACAAATATAAATATACTACAATCAGGGCCGGCCCAAGCTTTTTTGAGGCCCTGTGCGAAATGATAAAATGAGGCACTCTTCTATATAAATATTGAATTATAAATTTATTGAATTATATTTATTTTACAAAAGAAATAATACATAAAAATACAAAAATTACAAAAACGATGTTTTCGTGCATTTTTTGATGCAAAATCATCAATAATAGAATCTATATCTATCTTTTCCAACATATCCTTCTCGATGCATAGAATTGCAAGGTCATTCAATCTTTCTTGTAATAATGTTGAGCGCAAATATGTTTTTATCAGCTTCAATTTTGAAAAACTCCTTTCCGCTGATGCTACAGTTAGGCTTAGGCAATGGACATAAATTATTATTTAATTTAGTGGGCTAGTATTAGATTATTAGGCCCTTTTTTAAACAAACAAAAAACTTATTGGAAAGAATTAAGAAATATACTATAGGCATTTTTAAAAATTTGAGGCCCCCTTTGAAATGGGGCCCTGTGCGGTCGCCCCCCCCTTACCCCTCCTCTTGGGCCGGGCCTGACTACAATACAACACCACAACATCATAACACCACAGTACAACACCACAACATCACAACACAACAACACAATAACACAACACCACAACACCACAACACAACAACACTACACCATCACAACACAACACAACACTACACTACACAACACATCACCACACATCACACCACAACACAACAACACCACCACAAATCCTCCAACCTCACCCACCAACCAATACCACCAACACTACGCACGCATACACCATCAACACCACCATCACATAAAAACATTATAAGTATATATTTTGAGGTTTGTGTTAGGGTTAGAGTTAGGGTTTGTGTGTAACAGTTTGTATTAGTGTGTATCAGTATGTACGATATCATCTAATTAAAAAAAGCAAAGTATATATATTACCTGTGACGACAGAAAATGTCTCCTATATGCCTCCTGAGCCTCCTGAGGCAGAGTCGACATGAATTGTGTGAACTCCAATACGGTCTGCTCCCGACGCCTCCGTTCTTCCTCTAGAGCCCGCTGATATGTTGTTTGCTGCGACTGCCAATCTTCAATCACTTTTAATCGCTGCTCCATCGAGTCTTGATATGAACTGCTTCCCGGTGTTCCTTGTGGTGCTGCAGACTCGTAGGTGCTACTAGACTCGTGCGGCCTCTGCTCGGATCCTCTCCACCGATATCTGTTCTTCCTACTAGGTCCAATGACCGTCTCGATGATGGAGTCCTCATCCTCTCTACTTAGTCGGGCAGGAGTGTTAGAACAGACCTGAGACTGAGTCAATTGCTCCTGTACCTTGGCATGTAATTTCTCCTGCGATATATCAAAACAACCCGGGCAAGTCGACTTAATAATGATGCATTGATATGAAATTGAATATATAAATGAACTGCTACTTACAGCCAAATCCTTATTCTTTGTTTTCTTCTCTTCATTGGCGTAATTCGGGCTCCAGGAAGTCAGAATACGATCTGCAAAATGTCTGAGATCTCCCCTTCCCTATTTTATTCAAATATATCATTAACCCATAACACATAAATTATACTCAACGTAAAAGCTAATTTATTATATACCTCAAGCTCTAATTGATGATAATGCTGGCTGAATGTCCTGGAGCCCCCGTGATGCTCGTAATTGCGAGGCGCGTTGCGATTCCTCCTTGCTATTTCAGCTTGAGCCTGCAAAACAATGTCAATTCGAAACAATATAGAAATTCAAACAATAAATTAAAAATATATACTTCAATAATACCTGAATTTCAGCCGTGTCCCAGTAACTGCAAAGTGCAAAAAAATCTACTCCATCCACACGGACGTCAAGATGCCAGTATCGCTCCCAATCTTCTGTTATTTGGACAAAATATTTTTTCTTTACCTCAAACCGCCATCTCTTGAACGATACATTGATTTGCCCGAAGCAGTACGTCCAGGCACAAATATTATCGTCAAGAAAGAAAAATTGCTTCAGCATATAAAGAAAAAGTAGATACAAATCAGTGTATTAAACATAATAATAAACTAATAACTAATAATGATGAAAATTAAAATAAATGACTCACACATATATATCTCCAACAAGCCACCAGCGTATCAATCCGCTGCGATTTTCACGTTAAAAATATGTTAAAGAAATCGTGTCTCCTGGCTAAAGCGGCAAGGAAATTGTTGAAAGCATTGGCAAAGGCCCCAACAGGCACTCCGTTTTCCCATCGGATCACAGCCCTCCGATTAATATCAGGGATGAGGTTTGATTCCTTAGTAGCATTGCGGCCGCGTCTAGGAGGTCGCTCGGTACCTACGAAACAAAGAATCGAATGAAACAATGAATCAATATATATTTGTGAAAAAAATTTAAAATAATAACCGATAAACTATAAAAATTTATTCATACCTTTCAGTTCGAGGCATCTACGCTTTGCTTGTTCGTACCTTTGCTGCGCGATGGGGCGCATATCATGATAAGAATCTCAATCATCCCTTACCTTGGCCGGACCGTGGACTCGCTGATCCGTAATAGAATCTGGCGGTAGTGCCGTAGCTTCTAAAGCTACGCTATACGGCTCAAATCTCCTCTCCTCCAATACATCTGCATGCGGTGGTGGTGGTATCTCCGCATGCTGTGTAGGATCAGCCTGTGTCTCCACATCTTGCGGAGCATCTCCGCGTGATGTGTCATGTGGCTGCGAGTCATGTGTAGCATCTCCTCCTCCTGTGTAGTAAATGTTAAAAAATATTAGGCTCATGTTAATAGTTTATATATAGAAATGTACAAATATAACAAATAAATAAAAATACCTGACGTAGAGGCATGTGCGTCGCCTCCAGAATGTCTACCAAAAATTCTCTCAAGTGCTTTCTTACGTAATCCTTTTGTCATCTATACTTTGAAAACATAATGAATATCCAACAAAAGTATATAATGCAAATAATTAATAAAACAACACATGGCAACAGAATCGCGTGTACATGATGTCCAGTTAAACAGATAATACAAAGGCAATAATGTAATACATGACACACCGTGTTACATGATAACCAGTCAAACAGATAATATAAAGGTAATAATATAATGCATACACATCCACATGATAACCAGTCAACCAGATAATATAAAGGTAATAATATAATACATGACACATCGTGATACATGATAACCAGTCAAACAGATGATGTTGAGGCTCTACTCTGCGATCGTGTACGGATAACCTGCGACCGTGTGCATGCCAACGAAAGGACTGTTCTTATAGTTTTATCGACTCCGCTGCGGACAGGTTTTTTTCCTTTACGCCTTAGCTCACATATAGTATTTATTGGACGGGGTATTCTACGGCTCGAAAATATGAGTGTACGGTGAGTGTAGTTTCTGAGTAATTAGCGATATAATAGTTACGCTAACCCCTTATCCTCACCCTCACCCCCACCCTCACCCTCACCTTCACCCTCTCCTAACCCTAACCCTAACCCTCAACCTCAACCTCACCATCACCCCCACCCTCACCCTCACCTAACCCTACCCGACCCTCATCTTCACCCTCTCCTAACCCTAACCCTAACCCTAACCCTAAACCTCAATCTCACCATCACCCCCACCCGTACCCTCACCTAACCCTAACCCTCACCCTCACCCTCACCTTCACCCTCTCCTAACCCTAACCTTAACCCTCAACCTCACCCTCACCTAACCCTAACCCTCACCCTCACCCTAACCCTCACCTTCACCCTCCCCTAACCCTAACCCTAGCCTTAACCCTCAACCTCACCCTCAACTAACCCTAACCCTCACTTAACCCTAATACTAACCCTAACCCTAACCCTCAACCTCACCCCCACCCTTACCCTAACCCTAATCCTAACCCTCAACCTCACCCTTGAACTCACCCTAACCCTAACCCTAACCCTCACCCTCACCTCCACTCCTCACCCTCACCTAACCCTAACCCTAACCATAACCCTCATCTAACCCTAATCCTAACCCAAACCCAAACCCTCACCTAACCCTAACCCTCAACCTCACCATCACCCCTACCCTCACCTAACCCTCACCCTCACCCTCACCTTCACCCTCCACTAACTCCAACCATGACCTTAACCCTCAAACTCACCCTCACTTTCACCCTCCACTAACTCTAACCATAACCTTAACCCTCAAACTCACCCTCACCCTCACCCCCACCCCTCACCCTAACCCTCACCTAACCCTAACCCTCGCCTAACCCTAATCCTAACCCTAACCCGCACTCTCACCATCACCCCCACCCTCACTTAACCCTAATCCTAACCCTAACCCTAACCCTAACCCTAACCCTAACCCATCACTCTAACCATCACCCCCACCCTCACTTAACCCTAATACTAACCCTAATCCTAACTCTAACCCTAACCCTCACCGAACCCTAACCCTAACCCTCGCCTAACCCTAACCCTAACCATAACATGTATTAAATTTAATTTTTTTATATTATAATTTCATCAAGATGAATATTTTTTATTAGGGTTTGGGTTTTTTGCACAAATTTTTTGTTTTGCCAAAAATAAACTCTAATTGTAAAAATTAAACTATACTTGTAAAAATTAAACTATAATTGTAAAAATTAAGAAATCTCTTTTTCTCTCCCTCCCCCCCCCCCCGGG
>BQKN01064424.1:506032-523532 GCA_022839385.1 Asparagus kiusianus | reverse complement strand
ATTATTTTAGTTACTAATTTGATACGCGTAACTATGGAATAAATCTTAAGCAAAAAATAGGAATTGAGATTGTATTATCCTATAAGTAAATAAATAAATGTTATTAGAACTTCTCTTTATATTTAAATTAGAAGTAATAATTTAAATTATTAAGTGCCAAATATTAGTTCATGTGAGAAAGTAAAGTAATCTATGGTCTAAATATCTATTTAGTTAATCAATCAAACGTATTAAAATTATGATGACCACGGTCAAATTATATGATGGATTCACATTAAATATAATTTATAAAAAAAGTACATTAAACTCAAAATCCTTTTAACCACTATATAGATTATCTGAAAATATTTGCATATATAAATTATACTGCTTAGGAATGGTAATTTACACTTAACTAGAGCCTAATACATCTTAAGAACGACTTACTCTTCATTATCATCATTAATTGATGTATCTATGCATTACACTGAAAACACAATGAGAATTTAGAAAACTACAAAAGAAACACCCTCAAAGTTAAAAAAACACCCTAAATTTTTGTAATTTACAAATATACAAAACTATTAAATATTACATTGAAATGAAGGAATTACAAAAATCATTGAAAATTTTTAAACTTTGGAGGGGTAATTTGCAATGTACTAAACTTTAAGGGTATTTTTATAAATTTTAAATTTAATAGATTTTCAAATAGTTGTGTTCTTTTTTAAAAAAAGTTATGGGTAATATTGACCATGAAAAATAACATATACTTTTAAGGGGAGTATGATATATTTTTATAAATTTTAAATTTTCTAGCGGTTGTTAGTAAGTTTTTATATTCATTTTAGTGTCTATATATTATAAATTCTTATGGTGTTTTTTGAAAATTATGAATTTAAGGGGTTTTTATAATTTTTTAAACTTATAGGCCTTTTCTACATATTATAAATTTTTTATATACTATTTATAATTCCTTTGCTTTTAATTTACTAATAAGTTTAAAATTCTCAGGATGTTTTTTTGTAAAATTTGAATTTTGAGTTTTTATTTGTAATTTTTGAAACTTTAAGGGTGTTTTCTATAAATTATAAATTATGTATGGAATATTTGCAATTCCTATATTTTTTTTAATATACTATTAGGTTGGAAATTATCAAGATTATTATAAATTTTATAATTTTAAGGGTTTTAATTTGTAATTTGTAAAAAGTTCAGTGTTTATTACAAATCCCATAAATTTTTGGGGTTTGTTTGTGTTATTTGTAGGTTTTTAGTGTGTTTATAGGTTTAAAATTTCTAAAGTATTTTTTGCAAATTTTAAAATTTTAGGGGTGTTTTTATAATTTTCAAAACTTACAAGATCTTCTCTCCAAAGTAAAAAAACTTACAGTTTCTAGCTAGCATATTTATTTAGATTTCTCACTAAATTAAAATAAGTAAAATTTATAATTTTCAAGATGTTTTAATAAAATTTTGCATTTGTAGGGGTGTTTTTACATAAAAAACTTGGAGGGTATTTTTTACAAAGTCCAAATTTTTTTAGGTACTAGCTACCATATGTTTTTTAGATTTCTCTGTAAACTAAAATAAGTAGATGATTTAAATTATATCAAACATATCTCCTTTATCTAATAACATATTAAGTCTCGTTATGAATAGAATAAATCATTTAATTATCAATTCAAAGGAGATAGGATAGTTAGAATAGATTAGGATAACAACGTAACAGTTAAGAAAATAAAAATAATAGAAAAATTTTCCCGAACTCGTACTTTAAAGGGAGTATGATTTTAAGGGGTGATGCGCATCACTATAATATTGAAATGGTCAGGCAGATGAAAATATAATTCTAGAACATAAAAGTAAAATAAGCGTATCCACGTCTAAAACCGAAGTAAAAACAAGGTTTTTTTGTTATTATTATAGAAATCACATTTAAAACATGGTTATTCTATAGAAACCATATTTGATTTTTAATTTATATCTAAACCATATTCAAAGGGTTTTTGTTCCAATCAATCACATGAGCCCGCTTTTCAATTAATTTATTTGGTAATTAATCTCACATAGGTTAATGATCATCCCTCTAATATATTTCGTATTTTACAACTAATTATTACAGAAAAAACAAAAAAAATTAACTTAAAATTGAGTCTAGGTGCTTGATTAGAATTTATGTATAAATTGACTATTAAAGATGGTTTTTTAGAATGATTCTACTTTAAATGCAGTTTCTACAGCAGGAAGGAAAAATAAAAATAAAAAACCATGCCCACGTTCCAACGTTCTTTTAATCTAGGGAGCATTAATATCTATATGTCCCCTCGAGATCAAAGTGATAACGAACCATGAACAAACCAACATAAGAATTGCTTATTATCAAGTTCATTTATAATCAAGGCTTTAGATCTCATTTTTGCTCTGGAATCCAAACACGAGACTTGCCAAACTGGAAAAAAAAAATCCTATATGATTGATTCTTGTCTCAGTCCCAACACTGTTATTAGCCTCTCATGTCAATCTCAAAGACTTTCAACAAATTAATGCGTATAATCTAACATGACCCTTCACCAAGGCTAATTTACGAGAGTATTTTTTTTGCTGCATTTCTAATTTGATATTAGAATGTGTAGTATTTAGTACATCATGTTACTTATATCGAATACTCAAATATAAATAATCCAAGAAAAACTTTGACTGTCAATAAAACTTAAGCTAGATTGTGGATTTATGGTGCTTTAGTTTTTTAATTCATGCTTCCACTTTCACCTCCTTGCCAAACGATGCGCATAACATAAAGAATATTTGCTTTAGACAAGATTTTATTGCACTTTTTCAGTCTCTTGGTCCTGACCTCCGTGGGCCTAATTATTAACATATATATCAACGAAAGGTTTAATAGCTGGATTTGGGATTATTGAATGCTAGTTTCAATTTGGAGTTTGGACCGAGCATGTCTGATGGATAGATGAGTAAAGCCCATTTAGAAAGAAGGATGGGCCCTCATTTATTAAATTTTCAAAATGAAGAGAATATTTGATAAAGTGGAGGTGTCATTTTTTATTCGTAGACTAAGGGGATATTTACTATCTACCTTTACCAACCATTTAACTTGCTTATCTCTTCATAATCTTCATCATCCCACGGAAAACTACTTTGAGTGTAGTAGTTTGAGAGTAATTTGGAAAAATATAGTGTAGTTACCACTATTCATTGGAATAAATGGAGATAATTCAAAAAATAATAATGTTACTTACACTAGAATTATGAAAACTGCATTCCAACGAATAGAGAAGTCACATAGGGAACATACGATATGGGAAGATAATGACAAATGTTTCACCAATGTTAATGTTAGTTTGATGATTATTGTGTTGTAACAGTATTGGTAAGTGCACGGAGTAATATTCTAATTGTACTAATATATTTTTATCAATTACATTGATACCGTACATCGACTGCACTAATTTAAAATTAAGAATGGAACATATGTTATGATCTCCTTTTTCTTGTACAATTTTCTATAGTAAGTCTTCTATAGGAAGTTTTTCCCCCTCCCTCTCTATGGGGAAACTTCTGACTTCTGAGGGAGTGCATAGATAATGTATAATTGGATAAAGGGAAATAATTCAAAAACATGAAAAAAAAATAAAAAGTCATTGATTTTGCTATACTTTCGGAAAATGGTCCTGGATACTCTCTTGTCCGCATCTTTTGGTAGCCTCAAATGGGCCCAAGCACGTGAGATGTCTACATTAATGGACTAATGTCATAAGAAAAATTCATCAAAGACCCAAAATATAGGACCAATAGAGGGGACAAGTGAGGTGTTCCCCTCCTATTGGATAATGAGTTTGCCATCATCAAGTGAGGTGTCCCCCTCCTATTGGATAATGAGTTTGCCATCATTAATGATGGCAAACTCATTATCCAATAGGAGGGGGACACCTCACTTGTCCCCTCTATTGGTCCCATATTTTGGGTCCCTGTAGCAAAGCTCATGATAACAAGAAAATAAATTCGTAGGAGGTGGTGGTTTCATAGTCACAATCCACATATATGTTCTTTTTTAGAGGGGATATGTTTGACAATTCAAAAATTGGATCAAGTTTAAACTAGATTTATCTTAACTAAGCTAGAGTTGATCTATATAGGAGTTAGTCTTAAAAGAGAACTGGTTTAGAGACCAGAATTTAAACTTTAAAAAAAATAGTTTATTTCTGCTCTAAAATTTGCCAAACTAAAAACTAACTTTCGGACCAATATTGTATCCATTAAAACTAGGTTCGTAGAGTTGCTAAAAAATCCCTCCTCCCAACTAATACAAATCGGACAAATTTTCAAACCCAACCGGTTTGCCAAAAAATTCTCAAAAAAAACCCGTTTCAAACTTAATTTCAAAAACCAACCTAGTTGGACAGAAACTGGGTTGGTTTTTGAAAAAAAAAATTCCCAAACTTCACGGGAGTTGAAGTCCCGTGAAGTTTTGTTATATAAAAAACTTCACGGGACTTCAATTCCCGTGAAGTTTGGAAACTTTTTTTTCAAAAACCGACCCAATTTCAGCCAACTGGGTCTGTTTTTTAAATTAAGTTTGAAATGGATCTGTCTTTGGGAATAATTGGGAATAAAATTCAAAATAGGTCGGTTTTGAAAATTTGTCCAATACAAATCTCATCAAAACAACCGGCATGCATGAAAGCAAATGCTCTGAACCATAACAAAAGGGGGTACGTTTCGTGTAGCAAATTCAGCATAGTTTTCTTTTAACAGTTGCTATAATTATGTTCATTTTGAACCTGGACAGAACTAAAATTGTGTTAAATTATACTAAAACAACTGAATTCATCTATATGAACAAGATATTAATATATGGCGCCAGTATTCTGGAACTACAGTGATGGAATTTTGTAAATTGGAAAAAAAGAAATTATATTACAGAGGCGAAATGTGAGAAAGAATCAATGACTAAATAAACACTACAAAGAATATATCATTACTATGAGAGGATTTTTTTGTTACATGTACAATGAATTTTGTGAACCTGAACTATGGAGGATGTACTTAACTTGCACATCGCCAACTGAATTATGGCCAAAGGACGGGGAAGAATTTCCAATACAAATGAATTGGGCTGTTAATGCTGGATTTACTTACAAATAGCTCGATAAATATGTTCCTGGGTATAGTGTATCCGTGTTTATCGTTCTGTTCGCTGGCACATGCAATCAGGCATGGGGAAAGTGTACAGGGTTGCATCGGCTTTCCTCAGAGCAATGCCCTTTGAATCGCTCTGACGAAGAACTTCTTGCATGTTTTTCTTGAACTTATCCCATCTGCAATAAAAACAACTAATATATTAACGAAGATTATACTATGATGATGCTCAGGTACATGCAACAAGCTAAGGTAAAGAGGATGCTGAGTACTACCAGCTATGGAAGGGGGAAAAGCTCCATAATTTGTAGAAACATCAGAAAATCCTCGTTTATTTTCAGTCAAATACTCACCAATTTAATTAAAAAGAATCATAGTATACACGATTGTCACATCCCGTGACCACAGTTTTCTGCATCCAAGTTAATTTCATGGAAATTGAAATAAAAAGGGTATTGTCACTTTTGAAAGCTTGAGCAGGTTTTCTGTGGATCATGCAGTTAAACCCCTAGTAATACATGACAACTTCAAAGAGTAGCATTGACAAACAAAGAAACACTAAATGTGTGCAGAAAAAAGAACACAATCTAAAGTATAAAAATTTCAAGCAACAAAATGAAACGAAATAGTAGTGAGCAAAATATCCCACCTAATATTGGGGTTATCAAACGATAACACTAATTTCTTTTTGTCTGGCTTGATCGTCTTCGAGTGACCTTCATAAAGAAATCGCCTATGCCCCATTAGGAAGTGAGGGAAGTTGCCTCCTTGAGTTGTGACAAATACTTCACTTTTGGCACATACAGTGTAATCAAGTGCAGCCAACCTTGAAGAGTAATCCTGCAAAAAAAATGTAACTAGTTTATTACTGACAAAAGATTTGTGACTGTAATTAGTTTATTACTGACAAAAGATTTGTAAACTGAGCTAAATGTCATTTAGGAAAAACCTCATTTAGAGTTTGTAAATTATATGGACACTACAAACAAAATTGTTCACAGATGAGACAGCAAGAAAAGCAATCAGTGGAATACACTTTAACATATATATTATCAGAGGGATACCTTAAATGGTGCAAGCTCATCTGCTGATGTTAGGGTTTCCTTCGTCTCTAAAAGTGGAAATAACTGTCGCAGAGGAGACATATATTTCTCTGCATTATAAATTTTACCAGAAGCAATATACACTGATGTAGTATTATCAAATCCCATGCCTCGAAGCATCATTCCAACCTGCAAAACCATACGATTGAATTTAAAAAACAACAAATTGAGGTATTATCATCATACTGTGAAATAGGAATGTCTCAGACGTATATTCTTGAGAAATCCAAATGTAAAATAGCGAATTTCTCAAAATTAGGTTAACGAATCATTTTTTTTTCTCTCTCCATTCAGCTAAGTTCACCTCCTCTCTAGATTATCAGGTAGTTAACATTTTTATGTTTCCATCTTAGAATATCCTTTTTCCATGGTTGCCAATCCTCGCATATCGTTTTATTGCCTTGTATCATATCTGCTAATGTCCATGCTGAAGTAAAAGGACAAGACTGGTAAAATATAAGAACAAAAACAGAAAAGAATTCGTACAGGAGGATGTTAGTGCATACCATAAAACTCCCAACTCAACTCTCCAAAAGGAAAAGATTAAACAAAGAGCAACATCAAATTTACCTTTTCCCGCAATTTGTTAATTCTCTTCCCTATATTTCGTATGAATGTGATCTATGTTCCAGAATTAATCCTACCCTTTCTCATTACTATTGACAACCCACCTATGTTTTCCATTGCTATTGACTCAGTTACTTTTATTTTCATGAAAGAACCATAGACGTGGTGCTAGAGCTATATAGCAAGAAAAGGTTTCAGAGAAAGACATGGGCACAGATAAATATTATCAACTAAAAAGAATTAAAAACATATAAATTGCAACTAGCTTGAAATTTAAGAATAATGTGTAAAAAATGTGGTATTGAACCTCTAATGGTGTCAATGGGCATTTTCCACTCATTCGGTTTGCCTCTGCGCTTATTTTTCGGCCAGGTCTCCTGAACTTTCCCCTCCAGCTTCTTTCGCGAGCTTTATCCATTTCACGTTTCTCCTTATCACCGCCATCATAGATACAACACGAGAAAGCCACCATATCCTGAAAATAATATTAAAGAATGATTATATATCTCAATAATGTAAACAGCAAAGCATGAACCAATAACTTTCTCGGGTAAATCTTATAAGAAAAGTTAAGCCACAAGGAAACTGACTAAAGATGGGGCATAAGCCTCACCTCTTCAAATCTAAGATGCACAGAGATATATTTCCCACCTCTCATTGAGCTATTCTTTACCATTCGATCAACCATATTTTCAGCAAGAAGTCTTATAGGTTCAGAAAACCTTAATGCGTCAAAATTGGTCAAGCATCTCAGTCCCTGCATATAGGGTGGAACTGAGTGAGCCAATCTATTAGAGAAAGGTGCAATCCTTACTGCCCTGCATTGCAAAATAAACAAACTGAATAAATTGAAAATGACAACAAGAACTAGCAACAGAAAACTAATGTGTTTATAAATGAAGACCAAAAGGGAATATAGTTAAGGTCTATATGAAGTGCACCAGAAGTTAAAGACTCGGTTTCAAGATTTGAAGTATTTGGAAGTAGACAGCAAAAGTCCAAATACATAGTTATATACTAATTAACCACATCTACGATAAGGACATTACTAAATTCGAAGAACCTGTTGCATGATTGTTCACTTCAGAAGACAGAATAACTAGAACTGAAAGGTGGATAAGTGGTGCAAATGAGAGGATCCAATTCGAGTGGAACGGGTTGAAGATATGCCACCCATCAGTGGAAACAAATCTTGGAAGTTAGATAGAATGTCTTACAGTAGATTAAAACCACCAATGAAAACATAACTCGGAAGTTAGATAGAATGTCCTACAGTACATTAAAGTTTACATGTATCATACTTTATCAGCTTGATTTTACTACAATGTAATTCTACTAATCATGAAACATAAAATGGACAGAAACTAATAGAAAATGCATATAAGAAAAGAGAAACAGACAACAAGCTCTAAAGGGATATACCTGCATGAAATTGTAGCATGATTATGCTAAAAATTAATAAAATGCTAGATACTAAGAAACAAATCATGCTGAGAAAAAGACATACCCTAGCTCTTGCAACTTCGGAAGGACCTTCTGCAAATAATAGGTTTTTGATGCTAAGGCCTTAGTTCTCATGTTTATAATGCTGCTGATATTATTGTCAAACCGCTGCAGTAGATCTTCTGGGAGTTCTTTGACAATCCTTACATGACTTTTAAGTGTTTCAATGAAGTAGTCCTCATCAAAAATATCCCCAAACTTGCTAAAAATATTTGCAAAAGAAGCAAACATTAGATGACAGACAATGATAGTATCGCAACTGCAAAAAAAAGAATGTGACATCACAAATCAAATACAAATTCCCTTTGGGAATATCCAATAACCCAATTATAAAAAGTAAATATATTTTTTCAAATGGAATTTGAAAGAAAAGGAAACAAGTAGGCACTGTCACAGATAAGAATCAAGTTATAAAAACCACTAAATGAATAGGGAATTAACGGAAACATATAAACCGTCAGGTTACTGACCAACCTTCCATCTTATAGACATCTGGGTTCATGAAAACATTAGCAATGTGGTCAGCCTATTAGTTTAAGATATAATAGTAAATAGATTGTCTTAGGTAGTTGAGTAGCTAATAGAATAATGGAAATGGCAGCTGAAAGAGGAAACAAGGAAATTTTCAGAAATGTGCTGTCAAAAGATTCAATCTAACAAACATAATAATACAAAATGTCTTTTTATTGTGTGACTAGCATAAACAACTCCTAACAAGAATTAGAAATCCACAAAGTCTCAAACTTGATAAAACTAAAAAGTAATAAGGGTACAAAAAAATCTACATTATATGATATATTACCTAGAGTCACGCCAAACGCTGTTCAGATGGAAAAAGGGAATAACAAGGGTTGCATTAAGTAAACCTGCCACCGCAACTGCATCACATATCTGTGCCAGGATCAGATGACGGTGGTATTAGACATGATAAAATAAAATTATGTATTTTAAAACATGTATATTATTTTCAAGAATAACAGTATACATATCAAAGTACAATGGAAAAGAGAGGACACCCCTTCTTCAAAGTTTCAAACTTCTCAAAAGTCACAACATGGTGCCAATTCAATTAAATTCGAGTTTCACATGGTAATGTCACTCTGACACATAGACATCATCCCGACAACAATAAGAACTATAGGTAAACATCACAAGCAATTGGCAAGGATGTGATACACGGGTATTTAGCATCAGCATTGATTTTGCTAATTTCTCAATTCTTGCGTCTCGCTAAAATTAGAATTTCCCTAAAGAAGCTCTGAAATACCCAGCTGACATCTCAAAACAAATTAAATAATATTTTTTCTTTTTTGGGGGCGTTGGGGGGGTAGCTCCCTTTGTTTGTCCTTTTCTTTCAGGAAGGGTGTTTGGCATCATTCGCAAAGATTGCATAATCTTGCTAGTGTTTCAATGTTATTGCCTATATAATAATTAACATTTCCAGTAGTACAATACCAGAAATATCAAGTAGATATTCCCCCTCCTTTCAATAGGAGATCGGAATAAACAGCAGTATCGAGAAAGAAAAGAAAATTAACTCTATCATTAAGACGTACTGAAAGACGCTGTTGATTCAGACCGCCATTTGCTTCAATAATGAGAAAGCCGTTTGAAGGTGGCAATTCTATAGGAAAAGAAAATAGAATAGTTAGAAAAATACATTACGGAAATAGAGATACTAAGTACCTGAGAGCTTCAGCAAAAGAATTTATATGTGATTTTCAAAATACATTATGATAGTAGCAGTCCCTAAATAATCAATCAGATTAACTGCAACAGATTTGAATTGTTTTTTTTAACTATGAAGGCTAAGTTCAGAGAAAAATATGATCAGCATTTTCAGATTTATTTCGATAATCAGTTTACATTTCACTCAGGCATATTGATGTTTTTCTCCATATATCAAATATACTATTGCATTGCTTGGTAATCTACAGTTGCAAAGATTGTTAAACAGTTTTACAGAATTGATATTAAGATTAGTGAAGCAACAAATCTTAATGAACATTAAGAAACAAATCTTAATGAACATTAAGATGTCATATAACCCTTATAACGTTAATAAATAAAGCATTGTACATGATATTAAAGACTGAACAAGGCAAATCTCAGGTATTTCAAGGACTAAGAGAAAGCAAAAGGAATTGAAGGCTGTGGACTCCTAATTTAAAAAAAAAAAAAAAGATAACTGTGGTAAAAGATTAGCACTTGCTTGTAACCTCTAAACAAGAAACACTTGCGGACCAAATATTAAAGAACTAGGAATACTATAAGCATCCATTTGGATACTCATTTCAGTCATCTATCTATGCTAGCCAAAAAATCGTGCAGCACATTCAATATTACAGGAAAGCATCACTTTTCACAGAACTTGGCTTCTCCGTGGAGACATAAGAATGACTCTAATGAGTATAGAAATAAAATAAGCAAGCATGTGTTACAGAAATGTCAGAAATCACATTAGAATTGCAATTAGACCAAGCATAAAATGTCTAGACCTGATTGTAATAAGCTCCTGTTGATACAAGGCTTCCATTTTTGACTTGCCTTTTGATGCCATGCTGTCATCAACTGCACAATTCCAACATAACAGGTTATATACATAAATAAGCAATGATGATATCAAAACCGAAAAGAGAGATCAGTAACAGTATGCAAAGATAAAAGAATTAGCTAAAATATCAGTAACAATATGCGAAGATAAAAGAATTAGCTAAAAAAATAACAAATAAGTGAATGGTAAACTAACTCATAGCAACGATAAGCATAGAAATGGAATCAACATAATCTTTTTGTTGAAGTTATCATTCTATGGGATCATCTTGAGTAGTTTTTTATCATTGAATTTGACCCTTTCATGCTAGAAAAGTAAAATCAAAACTAAATTAATAAAGGGTTAATTGCAAATAGACCCCCTCTAATATCACCCAATTGCGAATAGACCCTTTGTAGTTCTATTTGTGCGAATAGACCCCATGTAGTATTGGCCCAAGTGTGAATACACCGCCTTAGTGAACTTTTTCAGCTCTTTTAAAGTTTTTAAAAAAAATGTAATTAGGGGTTTATCCTCACCAATAGAACCATAGGGGGTCTATCCACCTCCTCAAAAACTTTTTTAACAATTTTAAGGGTCAAAAAAGTTTTCACTCAGGGTGTCTATCCGCACAAATAGAACTATTGGGGGTCTATTCACAATTAACCCTTTAATAAATGTCTTGACCAGCAGGATTAAATTCTTATCTACAAACTTTAAGTTGATTCAAGCTTTTGGGTTTCCCCATCAGGTTTTGCCTTTTATTTCCTTATCTCCATAGAAGAAATGAGTTGGGTGGTTGGATATTGACATTCTGAAAACTTGTTTTCCTTTTTGGGGGTTCAATGTTTGCTATAACGTGGAAGTGGAAACTGGAAAGTAAAGAGACTTGTGATATTGATAAACTTAATAAAAAGAAAAACAGAATAAGATAAGCACTTCGTATATTAGTTGGCTTAAAATACCTCCTTCATCAAAGGAATAAATGTTAAATACGAGAGGGTAAATTTAGCTTGTCTCATCATTTGACTTTGGTTTCCGAGCAAAACTTGTCCAGAGTTCATCTTTAAACCCCTCAGATTTGAAAATACGTTTCCTAGTCCTTTAGATATTTTATATCATTAAATAACAATAGTATGCGTATAATAATGCAGAAAATTAATATCAAAAGGAATAAAGTTTATCATATAATAGTTTATCTTTCTCGAATAACAATCTGGTAAAACTGCTTATCTTAGTAAATACAAACCTGGAACATTCTTTTTGTCAATCTGTAGTCATTGTCAAAAACATCTAGCAATAATTGTTAGTAAAATTTTAAAGATTAGATATTCTCATGGAAAACTTCTTAGAGAAATCATAGAGTTCCATGATGGACTTTGAAAAGTGGATGTTGGTTTTGGTTGGTCAGTGGAAGCTCATTGGGCTCAAGGAATCTGGCAACTTTTTCCCTTTATGGGCCACCTCATCATTCCATTGCAAGTTCTCTTTCTTCAATACGATAGCATTCATTTCCCACATTTATGATCAGTGAAATTTTCATTAAAAAAATTTAAGTACAAATAACATGGTTCTAAGGGGGTAATTTACTCAATTAAACCTACACACGTACAGTGTTTTTTCTGATCAACAAGACTTACATGAACTCCAGTCTCTTGACTATGATGAGCACCTATAATTAGTTAATCACTACATTTTTCTGAAATAGCATTTACCTCCACCTTATATCTAATGGTAATCACTGAAAAAGATGCTGAAACCTTTACTGCAGAGGAATAACAGAAAAAATATGAAAAATTAAACTAAATTATTTGCAAGATGTACCTTAGCGGATGGTGTTAGGATGTTGGTTAAAGGCCTTATGGCATCTAAATTTCTTGTGGTGTATAAGGAATATCACTTTTTTCCTCTCCATAGGCTTTTTTTCCCCAACATCACCCTAGTGGTTGACAACCCTTTTTCCACCTAGCAATGATTAAAATACTCCTCCCTCTCAAATTTTGAAAAGAAATATACATACCAAACAGAACCAAACTGAGCATCTACAATCATTATATGACTCCAAAAAAGTCCACCTTTCCTTTCACTTTTCCATTCAAATTACTTCAAAAAAATTGCGCAATTACCGACTAAATTCAATGGTGTTCTAGTCATTTACCTTCGACCAATAAAATTTCAACTTCAAGACTACTAAAATCCCAACAAAACTGCACCAAATTAAAAAAATCTCAACTTCACTCCAACTACTAATGCATGCAAGAAATAGGAAGAAGCAGATCATTTTTTCCAAACTTTAGTCAGCGTAGTTGGAGGGAAGGTTTGAACAATTGACATAAAAATTGCACGTACAAGCATAAAACACAGAGCGGGTCATAGTCCCAATAGCATAAACAAACTCAATTAGAACTACAAAATCAATGTGCATGCTAATTCCATCAAACTACTCCACTTCAAAACTTAACAAAATCAATAATTAATCAAAAAATTTACCGAAATCGAGTGATTCGAATCGCTCTCCAAGTACGGCAACAGCTTCTTGAAAACCTGAGGAGTCCTGTACACCGCCCCCGGAGGCGGCGGCCTCGACCGCCTCAAGATCGCAACCCCCACCCTAACCGGCATCGCATCGAGATTCAACCGCCCCATAAACACCAGCATTCCGACGATGTACAGCAGAGGCGCCACCAGCAGAACCCCCCTCCACCGGAGCACCGCCGCCACGATCACGTGCGCCACCGGCCTCGGCGAGTGAGACGCCTTCAGTCGCCGGAGCTTCGGCAAGCACGGCGGCGAGCTCCCCTCGGCCGCCGCCGCAGCGCCGCTGAGCCTGCTGAGTCCGGGCATTGGCTAGGGTTTCAGCGGAGCAGCAGATCTGAGGAGAGATCTCTCGTTGGGGATCATTGGCTAGCGTTTATAAGAGCGAAGTTTTTTTTTTTTTTTTAATTTTTTTTTTTTCGAGACGGGAGAGGAGCTTTAAAAGACGCACGAAGGCTGAGATTTTGATTGAAACGGGTGAGAATTTATGGAATTTGGTGGGATCTTATTAATGAAAGTGGAAAGAGATTATTTCAATATTAGATTAATTGATTGATTAGTAGATTGATTTAAGATTGATGAAGGGATTAATGTTAATTAATTAGGTTGATAAGATTGATTAATGGGGTTTCGCGTGGGTTGATTTATTAGAGTTTGTGAGGTTAATTGGGAGTCAATTGCGGGTGGACTGGGTATGATCACCGCCGAGTGAGAATAAAGAAGTAGAAGTTAACGAACATGTTAAAAGTAGGGTAAAATTCACAAAGCCACCTGAACTTTGGGCGTTTTCTCCGAAATCCATTTGAACTTTATAAATACTAGAAAATCATCGTGAGCTATGGGAAAAACCTCATAAATGAGTTAATTGTAGAATGATATATATGAATTATAACAAATTAAAGTTTGTAATGAAAAAATTTGAACGAAGAGCATTCATGTGGAAGGACAAGACACAACAATCAGATCATAGTTTTTGACTTTCTACTTCCCTGACATTTTTATGAGATTCTTCAATAGTTTAGGAGAAAGGCTAGAAAATCTTATATGATTTATAAATTATTGAAGTGTCTTTTGCAAAACCCGCAACATTGATGGACTTTTCGTGAAATTTATCCTACAAGTAATAACATACCTTATCTTGTTTAATATAATTTCTGAAGATATAACGTCAGATTTTTATTCACTTATAGCTATGCATATATCTCTTTTAAAGTGATGTTCAGAGTATTTTTCTTTCGATGAAAATTCATATGATTTATCCAATTTCTTAAACTTTGAATATGGAAGACAAAAACTAGAGACATTTAATCATATTCTTTGCTATTTACTTCAAAGCATGATCTACAAATAATGAATTCGTACGAGTAGTTGTATATCAAGGTTTAACCTCAACTCAGGAATTAGAAATGAAGCACGTTAAGTGTCTATTCTCGTTGTTTGTAGCCATATATGCACATGCATGAGAGAGCTTTGTCATATTAAGTAGAAAACATTTTTGCTTGTTTTCTAGCTCTATGCCAATTAATGTATTCTTATCTCTGATGAAAAAAGACACAAATGCATGAGATGGCTTAAATTGGACACATGCTCATAAGAAAGGTGCCATTGTGCTTGCATTTGGCATTTTACTCTCCTCATACATTTGGTTCTCTATCTTCTATACAACTAATCTAATCATAAATTTTCATTTTTATTAATTATTTTTTGTTGCCAATTTTATAGGCGTTTCATCGTGAATAACTATCATGGTTTACGCATGATCTTCACTTCATCCATTTTTGACAACGTGATTCCTTTAAAAGACTATTATTACGGTCTAAAGGGATATGGATATTTCAAATATGAATTTACATTTATACCCTTATATATCATTATACAGTCAGAGAAGATAAATCACTGGTACAAAAATGAGGCATCCTAGACGGAAAATTCCGTCTAGGATACTCTCATTTCTGTCTAAAAAACCTATCCTAGACGGAATTCCGTCTAGGATGCGAGTCGAGTTTGTTTCCGTCTAGGATGTGGTATCCTAGACGGATAATCCTAGACGGAAAATTCCGTCTAGGAAGTTTCCTAGACGGATTTTATTTCTGTCTAGGATGCTATATCCAAGACGGAAATTCTGTTTAGGATATTTTCGTCTAGGAAGCATCCTAGACGGAATTTCCGTCTAGGATACATGCTACAGGTTTTTTTTTTTTTTTGCTTGTAAACCTACTTTGTGTATTGAGTTACAAAATGAGCATGCTGTCATTATACAAAATTCTGGAATGAATTTGAAATAATATTTCATCATCTTTTACATTTTTTGTGTTATTTAAGTTATGTAAACATAACAGAAGACTACAAAGAGAAAAAAGAAAATCATATTCATTCACATTCAATCAGCAACTCACACAAATCACTTGCACAAATATAGAGTCATATGCTATACCAACCCAAAAGAAATGAGAGAGATCAAATGTCATTTCTTTCAATATCTGTACATGCATTCATCTGAATATTACACTGTCTGAATCTCATAAAACAACATTCGAATCCACAATACATTAAAACATTATCTGAATCTCACTCAGAAGGATAGAATGAAGCTCACCCGCTGACACTGGTTTCATCTACAGCAAAAGTTTTCATTGCTCTTTGCACCCGATCAAAGCTGGTACTCTTCCAAACAAAATCAACACTGAATCCATGGTTCATCATCTACAAGAAATTTATGAATCAACCATATTTTAAAAAATTGGTCGACGCTATGAATCTAGGATTAGATCCACGTACATTAGTATTTAACTTATCTTCTCAAGGAACACGGGTACATAAATAACCTTAAAATGATATGGCTTGTTGCCGTAAAAGATGCTAGTTTCTGATTTTAGAAGGGGAAGGAAAAAAAAAGATACTCATGTTGATGAACTTTTAGAAGGAGAAAATTATTGAAAAGAAAAGAACAATATGAAATGCGTGGGATTATGATAGTGAAAAGATATGATAAAATACTTGCCTTTCAAATGAATTTGTTCTTCAGGAATGATATCTTTTCAAACTTTGCACTCAACTTTTTCATCACTATTGACTTTTTCTTTTATGAGCAAAACTAAATAAAACAAAACACAAATAAATGTTAGGAGGCTGGCTCTTGTGCACAAGCAAAGAGAAAAAAAGAATTGACATAGTGCTAATATAGATATATAGTATTTAAGATAATAATAATGATATTATTCATATCATTTGTTGAGCAAATGATAATCAACCCATAACAAATACATTGGAGAAAAAAAATAAGGGATTGTTTGGTTGACTATGCTTAGAGGAGTTGTATATTTTTCTTAATTTAATTAGAATATTTTAAGTCAATCACAAATGTTTATTTCACTATAGCTAATAAATGCAACCGCAATTGCGATTCTTAAAAAAAAATTCCTGTTACAAATTGCATAATTTTAGGACCATAAAAAAATGATAGTGGACCAATAAAAGATGACCTGATAGTGTTTCTTCCCCTGGTTTGTTATGAGTTTCTCTTTTTCCCCAATTACCTCAAAAAAAATTCCCAAATATGTCTCTCCATGATTTTTATCCTTCACTCTTTTTTTGAATTGAAAAAAAAAAATTATCTTTTTGAATTTCAGAAAATACAAGAATGTAAAAGAACACAGTCTCGTCATCTATCTATTAAATATTTGATTATGTTAAGAAAATGACTTCATTGATCACATACATATCTAAAGCAGAAAATAGACAAATTGATACTAGAGAAAAAGTTAGAAATTTACCAATATTTTAAGCAGGATTTGGGCATTTTGCCCTCTACGTACGCAAAACTCATGTTAGAAAATTAGTTGTTACACGTGCCATGCACAAGATTAAATTAATATTCTTGTGAATATAATAGACTTTTGGGTAAAAATAGAGGATAAAAGTAAAAAAAAATGAAAGAGAGAACAAAATGAATGGTTTATAGAAAATAAAAAACAAAGCATAAGGATTTTCAAGATGTGGAGGATAGTGGATTATGATGAGATGGGAAAATTTTTATTATTATTAAATATTAGAACCCTTAGAATTTGCCACAAGTGGAAAAAATATGCAATCGGATTTTTATTTTATTTGTATATATATA
>BQKN01064424.1:490622-502256 GCA_022839385.1 Asparagus kiusianus | reverse complement strand
GGGGCTGGACATGCTTGAATATCAGTATATCGAGCATTTCTAATGTATTACACACGAGTGGTGCACTGAATATCAACTATATACATTTTGATGAATAAATATCGGTTAATAGACATTATGAAGCTATCACAACTGCATAATAATGTGAGTAAACAAGCATCGACCATCTTTTTACACAAGTGAAGTCAGAGCATTTGCCGCCATCCCTCATTGCTCTTTCTTGGCCTCAGGAAAGAATTGCAACACTAGCATCCTATCAGAAGCAAGGAAACCAATGTTCAATCAATTTAACCACTAGAAGATTACAACGAATGGCTGTAACCAATAGTCAGTGTACTAAATAATCAGTAAAGAAGTTTCTGACAGTAGTTGTTCTTAAATACTAGCATACACATGGGCTGTATGCATCATTGCTAACTAAAACTGCTAATTCCTATTAAATCACTATATACAAGAAACCAATGCAGATGACACATAATTCTCGTGTGAACCGGACTAGGGAATATAGATATAAATGAATAAAAGGGAATGCAGATGACAAATGACGCAAAGACGACATTTACTTTTCTGCGATAGATTGTTGTGGTTTTCTGTGTTTCCGATTTGCTCTTCTTGTGCTTCCCTATTGCAAGTAGAGATCTAGTTGGGTAGGTCTGGGCAAAACGTTCACAAAGATCGCCAATTGAGACGATTACAAACACGGACCTCATATAGCATTAGTTTTAGGTAGTGTAGGTGCTAACAAAATAGTTTAGGGAGTGGATACTCCCTCGCAGTAAAGGAGAATCGGTTTTTATCACTAAAACATATCCGTTCCATGGACTACACATTATGAGGTCATTCCTTTATATCAATATTTCCTAATTCAGCTTATGCAAGGGAATCTATTCATCACTTATCACCAAGGTTTTAAATGTCGCCCGACATGTTCGACATGTCGGCTGACATATCGGTTTGAGGGCTTGACCGACATGACATGGACGTTTTCAACTCGTATGTCGGTTTTCAGAGCCAAATCGGAAATACAGGGTCATATCGGGCATATCGGCCTATTTTTTAGATTTGAAAAATCGACTGATATTATCTGTTTTTTGTTATCGAGTTTGGGTTTAGTGATAAATACCCAAACCCGTTTGACCCGTTCTCATATTTAAGGGTTTCTTATGAACCCGATAGAAAGAATTTATGAACCCAAATCCATATATTATTTACTTTTTTATATGTTTAGTCTATAAAATTTATAAAGTATGCTTATATTGAATTTATGAATACTTAGATTATATTTAGAACATGATATTATACATATGCACACAACCCGATATGACAATCCGATATTTAGTCAATGTCCCCCGATATATCCCTGATTTCCGCTATCCGACATGGATTTCAGCCATCCGACATGAACTAGATATCCGACATTTAAACATTGCTTATCACAACCTATACGTTAGAAAGAAATCAAGGGGGCTCACATAACCAAAACAAAATATATCTTTGTATGTGTGTGTGTGTGTGTGTGTGTTTGTTTTGGTGGGTTGGGGGTGGGGGGGGCACCATAGACCTGTAAGTATTGTTAACAAAACACTAAAACCCAAAACAAGAAATTTAATGAAAGCTTACGATGTTTTATTAGCAGCATAGAATATAGGGAGCTTTCCTCTTCCTTTCCCTTCCCATGATCTTGATATAGATTCAATAACTTGCTCGACCTGTGTGCCTGCTGCGGTCAAAACAAACTGGAACACTAATTTTCTCAGTGGCTAAATCAAGATCAATAACAGCAGAGGTTGCAGTGGAAGATACATGATGAACAAATACTTGAAAAATAAAACAAGAACAATGCAAGGGATGCAATTATAGGCGCTGGTTTCTTTTTAGGCGAAAAAAATTAACCAAACTGACACCAAAGAGGAGTCAAAATGTAGCAGGGAATGCCCCCACACTGTTGCATCTATCTTTGGGGTAGAACCTAATAGCTAACTAATATTCACTTCTTCTAGCATAACATCTACAAAGCCTTTATCCCAAAATTTTAGGGTCAGCTACAAAAGTTCTGTTCTTCCATTCAGTTTTGTCAAGTATTCAAGTTAACTATTACTATATCCACTACATGAATTCTATTCTTCCATTCGGTTTTGTCATGTGTTCAAGTTAACTATTACAATATCCCTCTCAACTGCTCCATGCCCCATTAAGCATAATCTTACAATTTCTCTTAACTTGTGCATTTAGTGTCCTTTATTGTACATGACTGGACCAACTCAGATGATGTAACATCAAACTTTCTTTGAACTAGGGCAAGACAAATAGATGTCATTCAAGAATTTGAGCGGTCTAATAATTAATTAAACAGGTACCAGTCAGTTCTAATCAAATCAATTAACCTGAATGGCCTATGTCAAAAAACAGGCTCACTGATAGACATTGATCTATTAGAAATTTAGAATGCAACATATGCAGGACAATAAGTGCAAAATAAGGAAGAAAGATGCAAGAAATATACATGCCCTCACACACACAGGCTATAATAATAAACAAATATTTTTTTATGAGAATCAAAGAGGGTCAAGAGTATACCAGGGGAAAAAGTATAGCCATTACTCCATAACTTACAAGCGGAGAGAAAAAGAAAATCGCGAGCACACATGGACTTCCTGAAATCATCACATGAGCAACATAGTTTAGAAGGAATTACGGGAATCTATATATAAATTTAATTAAGAAATTAAATTTTTGGTAGGGGATAATGGATATGAGCTGTCACCTTATTTAGTAAAATGCAATGTCAAGAGATGAATTGGTGAGGCCATAACATTAGATGTGACTAGTCTATCTCTTAGTACATCATTTAACAAAATGAGCTGACATGTCATACCCATTATTTCCTTTTAGGAATCACATTACAAAGTAACAGTATATATGTACAAAATATAGGTGTCTCCTTCAGATAAACAAGTGTCATTCCTGATAACAGTTGTATTAAAACTATTAAACGAGATAACATGATTGCATTTTCTGAAAAGCAAAAGCACACTTCAAGAACTGACATAAATGTGATTTTGCACCTTATAAATTAAGCAATCTTTTTTCATCATTCAGCATCGTGCATTTATTACATTTATCAGATATCACCCACTATAAAAATTATTCCACTTGGCTCTTTGAATTATTTTGTGAATCCGAGATAA
Organism: Asparagus kiusianus; assembly: GCA_022839385.1. Taxonomy (NCBI): domain Eukaryota; kingdom Viridiplantae; phylum Streptophyta; class Magnoliopsida; order Asparagales; family Asparagaceae; genus Asparagus; species Asparagus kiusianus. Next base: position 499,068 of record BQKN01064424.1, on the reverse strand, counting down.
TGACATTGCCTAAAGCAAATCATGTTACCATACAACTTCATCTAGACCTATACATAGAGTGGGAGACAGCTCAGTTGCATGAGCTTAACTGAATGACTGAAAGAAAAGGAAGGCTACCTATTCAGCTGTTAAGATACTGCAACTTGCCACTCTTCATATTTTGTGGGCCAGGACTGATGGTGAAATTATCTATCAACAACAGTATTAATGGTAAAACTTACTGTATATTGAGAATCAGGTACATCTTCAAAAACGAAATAACTTTTTTTTAATATCTACCCTGTTGAAACCTTCCATATTTACATAACCCCTTTTGTTCATAAATATCTTAAAAAGAGTATTTCCTGAATGCATCCTGTAAATGAGGAGGGTTTTGTAAAGTTCAATAGATACCAGGATTTGACATGAAAATATGAAGATTTTAGAGGGTTAGATATCGAGGACAGACACCCTATTTTCATAATTCCAACCACTCAGACAAACAATGAGCTCATAATATGGGTAACAAGTGTGGCTCTAGCATGGTAAAAGTAACATGAAGAAGCATCTAAGACGATTCGTCAGTAAACTATTATTATGTCACTACTTGCTCTTAACAAAATCTATCAAGGTAGCATAAATTTGATTTAATGAGTCATTACAGGAGAAAAAAGGAATAAAGCATTCTTAGCAATACCAAATCCTAAGAAGAATGCCCAATTTGATTCAAACAAGTCCAGCCTTTTATCCAAAGCCATCTCAGAATGATTCCATTTGTACCTGAAGACATAAAGGTTTATGTCTGTTAGCCCTCGAATGCATTTTTCCACGAAACTCTACATACAGAACAATATAAATTTCAAGTTTTTTTTGAGAATCGGATGCTTACTCGAAACAATAGTATGCATACATCCAGGAAAGGAGCAGAAAATTGATCGTCTTGCCGACATAGGGTATAAATCCTGTCAAAGAGACCTGCATCATTATGTGTGAAAAGTGAAAACTAAAGTTATAATTATACTCCATAACCACTTAAAGAAAAGGTTGATAAACTATTTCAACATGTCAATGTGAAACAAAATTCTTCATAAACATGTTGTACATAAAACTGAAGCATACATATCATAGAACACATGTAATCCTCAAGCAGAAAAAATCGCACCACTGCACCTCTATGAAGAAAATTGTCAATAAAAGGATTGAGTAAACCAGCTCGCCAATTCCAAGAATGACCCTGTCCAGGATGAAAGCATGGAGGTACTTTAGGTAACATGACAAGTATCTAACTTCTTTAATTGGGTTTAATAGTACTCAATAACTTCAAAACAACCAGCTAACACTGAACTCACCCCTCAAATCCACCTGGCCTTCCTGTACTCTGTGGATCTGATGAATCTTTTGTGATAGGTCCTTGGGTATCAGAAAGTCCTAATCTTTTCAAAGCATCAAAAGCCTGCTTAGCAATGTCGTTATACCTGAATTAGAACAAATAACAAAGGTGTAGTTTTAGATAACAAAGACAATAACAAAAAGATCTCGACCATTTTCCTCACATGCGTACATGTGTATTTGACTCATAAATTGAGTTCATATAATTTTAGTAAAATGATGAATAAAATATTTTTTTAAGGGAACAACATACTCCATCTTATATATAATTTTTAAGCCAAATAGCACTTTACAAATTTATGCAAGGATGTACACACATATCATGTCTAATTTTATAGGATACTCCATTTTGTTGCCAAGAAAAGTGTTCCATATATCATACCTTGTGATAAATATTCTATTGCTGCTACCTGCTGCACCATGATTAGTTCGTGTACTAGTTACGCATTTTAGTAGAACTGAACATTTCCACTCATTAAACATAAATACAATAGACAGGTATACAATCTGGAATCTATTGATCACCAAGAGTATGCCTACCAGATACTGCTGAGCACAATGCTAAACACATAGAGCGGATAGAACCAGAAAATCTGAAAATAAACATAACAAATAGTCAGGAAATGATGATAGCATGAATGCATAAGAATAGTGCTTAGTTACTGGAAAGAATGAAAATGTACAAACAAAGGGTTAAAAAATTAATAAGAATAACAAGATGGCTAACTATTTCAATGTCAAAATTGTTGAAGACGGCTAACTATTTCAATGTCAAAGTTGTTGAAGACATTGCATAATATAATGGTAAAAAGTCAAGTCTGACTAAATGAGTATAGATGCAATGCTAAAAAAATAAATTAAAACCCTTTAGGTAGAACTCCAGAAGTTTAATGATTAGCATCTAGTGGAAAGTTGAACACAATATAACTTTGAGGATAATCACAGATACGTTGATTTGAAAGCATCAAACGACTTTAGCTTTAAAGATAGAAGCTGGCAGCAGAATCTATTTTCTTCAAACAAAATAACAGTGGCAAAGTGATGGGGATCGGCAAGAGGGCTTCCAAATTCGACGCCAACCCGGATCCTATAGGAAAGCATGAGATTCTCGATGCTGTGACTTTTGGTGGGTGCTCGAATCTGAACGAGATCGGAGATGGTAGACATTTCAGTCGTCAATAACTTTCTAGAGCCGTGTTGTAAGACCTTGGTAGTGAGGGATCATAACTTATTAAGGGACGATCGGAGGAGATTCGGCGATGGAGATACTCAAGCAGAGGCTATCATTGGGGTACATAATCGGATTTGATGGATTGTGGCATCATTGGAGGCGAATGGTTTCGAATCTTGAGGCAGCGGCGGACAATGTTCATCTGTGAACAGTACTCTTTTTTTGGGTTTGTGGTTGAGATCGGATGGCTAGGATTGAAAGTGGAGAAATTTTAGATAAATAAATAGGTCTCACACTTGGGGACTTCACACACTAAAGAAAAAAGGCAAATCACATGCCAAAAAACACCTTGCATGCTCCAGAGAGAAGTCTCAAACTCAATTTTTGTATTCATCAATGTCTATTCCTCATGGAGGCTTACATTTCTTATTTAGAGGAAAAGGCAACTAAATACTTAAGAAAGTAAATAAAAATCCTAATCAAATCAAAACCTAACAAAAATAGAAGATGCAATCAAATAAAATCCTAACTAAAATAGAAAGAGATTTTAAAATCAAATACTAAAAAAATCCTAACTAAAAAAGATTACATGAAATCAAATCAAATATTACTAAAATTAAAATTATTCTAATAGATCTTAAAATCTTTTGATAAATGATCCATGATTATCCTGCATCAAATCTCCCATTGTTAGAGAAAACTCAACCTCGAGTTTTATAATGGGAGAGTGTAATATTTGACTTGACTGGTAAGAGGAATTCTTTGTAGATTGCAAGATCTTCAAGATAAGCTGTAAAACCCGATATTGAGTTGGTGGTGGAGAGTCTAGAATAATAAACTCCATAACTAGATTATCTTGAAATTTGTACTGCACAGCGATCTTAAGTTTAGATTCTAGGCTTGACTTAAAGCTTTGGGTTTGATTTAAGCTCGAGCGTTAGATCGACCTGCTGCTTTGTTTATGGTTCTAGCTCTCGTTTAAGCTTAGGCTCTAGATCTATCTTTTGATTTTCTTCTTTCGGCTGCAATTCAGGCTTGCACTCTGGATTGGTCTTTTGATCTACATTTGATTCTGGTTCACACTCAGACTCGGGCTTTGGTTCTTGATTAAATTTTTGATTTTGCTCTACTTTCTCATTTGACTCAAGTTGAGGCTTCGGATCTGGATTAAAATTAAATTTTGATTGAAGATCTACATCTGGCCGGGGTTGAGGAATTTGTGTTGGCTTTGTTTCAGAATTTAAAGAGAAACAATATCTTTTGAACGGAGGACTAGAATACCTCCTTTCCAAAAAAGCTTTCATACTTGTCAATGAACGGATGCTTGAATGATAATAGTATCTATACCACCAATATTTTGCCTCTCTCTTTAGCCTACACTCAGCATATAAATACATTTCCAGTTCTGATATATCATAGATAGAAAATATATCTTTTATATTGAAATCCAGACATTAAATTCATAAGGTTCTTCATATCCATCAAATCCATAAAAGTAAGCTAGAGTACCAAATTTAAGTAGATTAAAATCATACCCTTATGAAAGTAGCGATATTTTACCCCTAATAATTGTAGATCCTTCGGCTTTGATACCAAATGATGGGAAAGCACGAGATTCTCGATACTGTGAATTTTGGTGGGTGCTCGAATTTGAATGAGATCCGAAAGGGGAAGACGGTAGATTTTTCAGTCGTCGATGACTTTTCAAAGCCGTGTTGTAAGACCTTGGCGGCGATGAATCATGACTCATTAAGGGACGATCAGAGGAGATTTGGCGATGACAATACTCAAGCGAGGGTCATCGTTAGGGTACACAATTGGATTCGAAGGATTGCGGCATTATCGAAGGCGAATGGTGTCGGATCTCAAGGTGGTGATGGACACTGTTCATCCATGAACAGTAACTTTTCTTCTTTTGGGTTTGTGGTTGAGATCAGATGGCTAGGATTGAAAGTAAAAAAATTTTAGATAAATAACTAGGTCTCACACCTAAGGGATTCACACCCTAAAAAAAGCAAAACATATGCGCAAGAAAGAATTCTCAAACTCAAATTTTTTACTCATCAATGTCTATTCCTCATAGAGGATTACATCTCTTATTTATAGGGAAAAGGGTAACTAAACACTTAAAGAAGTAAATAAAAATTCTAATCAAATCAAAACTTAACAAAACTAAAAGATGCAATCATATAAAATCCTAGTTAAAATAGAAAGAGATTTCAAAATCAAATATTGAAGAAATCCTAACTGAAAAAAGATTACATGAAATCAAATTAAATATTACTACAATTAAAATTATTCTAACAGATCTTAAAGTTTTTTGATGGACGGTCCATGATTGTCTTGCATCAGAAAAGAGTAATATAATACGATTATTGTCCATGGGTTAATTTATCTACTGCAGACTATAGGTTGGAGTTTCAAAGTTTGCAACTTTGTTAAATATTTTGGAAAGAAGGCGGGGCTATGAAATATGTATGCGTGTGTGTGGAGGGAGGGAGGGAGGGAGGGGTAGAGGGTGACATCACCACAAAATAATCATAATTCAAGGGTCTCTAAGAAAATCAACCTAATATAAATTATCTTTTGGAAAAAAACTTCTGGCACTCTTGACTCTTCTTTATATCGTCACATTGACGAGACTCAAATAGCCTTCACCTGGGAATGTACATCCCAATAGCTTTGCTATGTCAATTACCAAAACAATGTCTCAAAACCTCGTACCAGAGAAACAAGGATGAGAAATGATTACTCCGTGTCAACATTCCATTTTCACAAGTAGATCCTTCACTCATAAATACTTGGAAGCAGAAGTTAAAATATATGTAAGAGGCATGTCAAAGTGACAAAAGAAAACAACAAGTAAAAACAAATTATTAACTTACATAAAAAAGCTCAATCAGGATAAAACGTAAGACTGAATAGAATGTCATAGCTGCTCCACTGCCACAAAGTTGTTCGCAATGGCCAGGTAATATCCACAAGAGAACAGGAATGACAACAGATTTTAACATCAATAAACTGCAAAAAGGCCAAAAAAAAAAGGTTCATACCAGTTACATCACTACAATCAGGTAATCTCACTAATTAGTCAAAAAATAAGGGTTAATCGTACTTTAACATCAAGGGTTAATCGTACTTTAACATCCTAAAATTTCGTCAATTTTTAACTTTTACATCCTAAAATTTGAACTTTTATATCCCTAGAGTGAAAAGAAATTCCCTCCGGATCCCTTTCTTCCTCCTTCAGCTCTGTAACCCTAAACCCATTGCAGTTGAGTGCTCTAATCAAATTCTACGCTTTTCCAAACACAAATGACTTAAAGTTGGCATTGAACTGTAGCAAAAACAATCCTAAACCCATAAATAACATGGACTTTAAGTCAAATTAATTCGATTTTACCCCCTTCTCAGTTACGTTAAAGGGGTAGTTTTCAGAGTATTTTTTTGACAAGTTTAAACTTCAGGGTAGAAAGGTTAAAAAATCATTAGAATTTCATCCAGATACTTCCAAATACGACTCTTTTCTATCATTACGCTCTTAATTCAACAAAAGATTTAAAATTTAGGGATAAAATTAAAAACCCAGGAAATTACCTTCCCAAAAATATGAATCCGTTTAAGAGGAAGCACTGCCCCGTTCTGATAGACAACATCCTCGAACTGAACCAAAAATAGAATCAAAATAACATTAAAAAACCCAACAAAAATATTAAATTATGGGGCAAAAAATTTGAAAGGGGGAAGAGATGAACTTGACGCATAAGCGAATGACTCTATGAAGACAGCAGGCTTCTTTGAATCCAGCGAGATAGAGATGACCTGCTTGTTTTGTGTAGAGCTTGAGATTCTCCATTGAGAATCGATGAGAGTTTGCTTCTCCTCTTTTGGGCTTGGATTAAGGAAAAAAGGTGGGAGATTGATAGGAGTTTAATAATTGATAGGAGCGTACATTATAATAAGAGAAGTTTAAGCGATTGTCTTATCTTGGGGATTTTAAATTTTAATTATAAATTTTTTTATTGTTTTTAGAGTTTTTCTAACGGTTGGGGATTTTAAATTTTAATTATAAGGGGGAAGAGTTTTTCTAAGGGGGTGTTTGTTTCGCTTTTTTTTGTATATAGGGTGGATTTCAAGTTTTGGGATGTAAAAAGTGTTTTTTTTTTTTTTGAGTTTTGGTATTCTATAAATTTTGTTTGTTTCAAAATTTAATTTTTGGATATTGAATCCCTAAATTATAAAAAAATAATATATTTTTAGGATTTGTGAGATCCTCTTTTTTGTTTCAACTTTTTTGGGGGATATAAGGTGGATTACAAGTTTTTTGGGTTTTAGAATTCCATAAATCATGTTTGTTTCAAAACCAATTTTGAGATATTGAATCCCCAAATTATTAAAAAAACTAGGAAAAATTGCTTTAAGGCCCCAAATTTATATTTTCAATATGTTCTAGCCCCCCAACTTTCAAACATGTGCTGCAGCCCCACCTTTTTGAAAAAATTATTAAAAGCCCATCTCCCCAAGTTCCTATGCAAACTTTATACACAATCTCCATTTTACCCTCCCCTACACACCCCTCCTCCTCCTCCGTTCCCCCTCTGCCTCCGCCCCGCCTCCCTCCCCTCCCCCTACGCCTCCTCCCTCCCCCCGCCTCCCTCCCCCCTACACCTCGCCCCCCGCCTCCCCCCTACAGCTCCCTCCTCCTCCTCACTGCCTCCCTCCCACGCTGCACCTCCCTCGCCTCCCCCCTGTCTCCCTCCCTCGATGCACCTCCCTCCTCCTCCTTCGGTCCCCCTTTGCCCCTTCCTCACTCCGCCACCAGCGCGTCCTGAGGAACTTTACGTGGGCACATTAATGTTAACTCTTTTTCTGTAACATGTTAACTCTTTTCTATAACATGTTAACTCTTTTCTATTAACTGTTAACTCTTTTCTGTAACATGTTAACTCTTACAGCTAACATATTAGCTGTAAGAGTTAACATGTTAGTTGTTAGAGTTAACATGTTAGCTGTAAGAGTTAACATGTTAGCTGTAAGAATTAACATGTTATCTGTAAGAGTTAACATGTTATAGAAAAAAGTTAACATTTTACAGAAAAGAGTTAACATGTTACAGAAAAGAGTTAACATTTTACAGAAAAGAGTTAACATGTTACCGAAAAGAGTTAACATGTTACAGAAAAGAGTTAACATTTTACAGAAAAGAGTTAACATCCACTGACATAAGAAAGATGAGGGTAAATTCGGGATTTAAATCAGCTGATATGTCTAATCACGAGCTGGCATGTCTAATCAAGTGCTGAAATGAGCTGGAATCATGATGGAAGGGCTTGGCCATTATTTTTTCAAAAAGGAGGGGCTAAAGAACATTAAAAAAAGTAGGAGGGGCTAGAGCATATTGAAAATATAAATTTGGGGCCTAGAAGAAATTTTTCCAAAAAACTATTATATTATATTATATTTGCATGCTCTACTATACAATAAGTAATATAATATAAGATTAATATATTATATATAATATTATAATAATATAATATTTAATATAATACATCTATTCCTCATAGGAGGACCCAAGAATCAATGTTCATACTGTAGTAAATGTTACAGTAAATTACTGTAGCATTTTATATATATTATATATAATATTATGTTCATACTTCATCACTAAGAAAAGGCAATAGTAGCAATTAGAAGCGTACTCTGATATTGCCACTTAAAGGGCGTTCCTACTCAGATTTCGAAGAAACATAATTCTTTGAAGCCTGAAAATAAATACTTATATGTTAGATCGGGCAATGGAGTATCTTCTTCCAGACTCTTAGTATATAATATATATTATATACAACAAGCACTGTTCATGCTGTAGTAAATGCTGTAGTAAATTACTGTAGCATTATATATATATAT
>BQKN01064424.1:415514-490222 GCA_022839385.1 Asparagus kiusianus | reverse complement strand
TTGCATAATAATATATAATAAATATCATAAAATAAATTATACGTATAAATTACAAATTACAGTATTCCAAATCCCAAAATATTAATGAAACAAACAAAATATTACAAATTATAGTATTCCAAATCCCAAAATATTGATGAAACAAATAAAATATTACAAATTATAGTATTCCAAATCCTAAAATATTGATGAAACAAACAAAATTTTATAGATCCCAAAACCCACAAAAAAATTTATGAATTTCAAATTATATGGTGAAATTCATATCCATAAATTTTGGGATTTGAAACAAACACCCCCTAAGAGAAATTAGTGTAAATTTAAGCAGGCTCACTTGCTATTCATTTCTCTATATTTCAATAGACTTTGATTGCTAATTCTAAAAGAAATTCTAGTTGAGTTATGCTTCTATTTATGATATTCATATTAAGATACTCAAATTTGATTTTTGAATTTTAAAATCTAAAAAATCCACATCATAAGATGTGTAATCCATGGGGCTTATTAGTCCGAGATTCTTAGCTCAAACTGAAACTTTTCGCCAGGTTTTAATTGATCGATATTGATCTAGGGCGTTAATCATTTACAACCAGGATTCAAACTTAGATTAATATACATAGAATATCTAGAGTATATTTTTAAAGAATTTTAGTATATATTATTTATGCATCATATATCATCAAGAAGAACATTTTGAAGTTTTTTAACAAAGTTGCTTAATTTTTACTTATTGATTGATACATGTCACGAAAACATCTTGACATTATTGCACTTTTTTTTAGATGGCACATCATGTCCTACAACGATGCAAACTTTCAATATACCAATATCTATACATCATATAAAAGGGAATTGCCTTATCAAAACTTTTGATTTTCTTTTTTGCCCTTTTAAGTTTGATAATTCTCAAATATGTCATTAGTTATATTCAATCATCCAATAATTATATATAATCTCTTATTAATAATGCATTTCCTTACTTCTTCAAAACCTTTGTTGCACTATTATTTTATTATTTAATTATGTTATTTAATAAAAAAATTAAAATTTATCCCTAATTTATCTTCACATAATAATTTAAATTCTAGAAAAATTAAGAATGATAAAAATTCATTAGGTTTTTGCATTATGCATTTGGTGTTCACCTCTTATGTAGGACTACCTGTTATCTTTCATCTTATTAGCCTTTCAAAAGTATGAAAAATAATTTATGTTTGTTGTAATTGTAATAGTATTAATAGTATAATGATTTAAATAGTATTTTTAAACTAATGATTAACACTGTAATTTAATAATTATACAATTTAATAAATTATTTACTAATAGTTTAATAAAATAGTTATTAAATTAAAATATAGTTACTAATAGTATTATAATTATGTTATGTATAATATTATTATAATTACAAGAGAAGAAATTATTTAATATATTATAATTATTTTAATAAATTATGAGTAAATTATAACAATAATACAAACTATAATAATTAATTATATTGTTCTTTATACATAGTTTTGTCGTACAATTTATTCATTTAAATAAAAAGTATAATTTTTTAGAATTTATATTGATATACAACTCATTTCATTATTTTGTAGCCAAAAAAAATTTATAAAACATAAAATAAAATATGTATGCTTTCGTGCAAAGCATGTGCATTATACTTAGAGTTGTCTAAAAAGACCGGCCCCGCCCGGATTTTTGGGTCCTGACCGAGCAAAATGCCTAGCCCGACCTCGGACTTGGGGTGCTCAGGTCGGGCCCAGGTCCAGGCCAAACTGGGCTGACCCGGATTTTTTTTACTTTTTTTGCTAAACATTTATTAACAAATTATATTAATCTTATTATATCTATATACATATATATTAATATATACTTACATATTAGTATATAGCTATATATTATATATAAGTATATATTAATGACAATATACGCCTAAATATATATATAAGTATGCATTAATGACCATATCATTATATATATAATTAAAAATCGGATCGGGCCGGGCCGGATCGGGCTTCACCACCTCGGCTCAGACCCGAGCCTAGAGCCCGCCCGGCCCGGCTTTTCCGAGCCTTACTCGGACATGGCCGGGTCCGGACCTAAAGCCCATTTCGATAGGGCTAACTATACTAGTAAATTAAAATATTAATTTAGATTGATTGTATTTACTATGAGCATTGGCCCAGTTTAACTCGAGCGATTCTAACTAATTATTAATTATGTTCAACTGCTTCACTAATGATGCTAGGTAGAACCTCTATCAGCATGTCATATCCAATCCGAAAACCTTAGAAAGAACGAATATTTTTTTATCAAGAATATTATGGGGTTTAATCATATATATATATATTTATTCTGTGTTGGGTCCTTTTGTTTTGATGATGGTTTACAAACAATTTACTTTTAATGTTGTTTGTCTAGCGTTTGTGTTTTTTATTTATTCTAGGTAAACAATATGTTGGAGGATGGATAAAATCAAGCTTTCACGATCATATCCAATGGAGGTTGGCGGAATAGTGGAATGAAGCCTATGCAATTCAAGTTGAAGATCTAAGTTCAAGCTTCATCCGCAAGTTTACCAAGTCAAGCTATATTGAAGACCTACAAGCTTGGGTATATTTAGTTTAGGTTTATATTATGTGTGTTAATACTTTAAGCTCAATATCATATACACATATATTTTATTGGTTTCTCATATATATATATATATATAAGTTTTGGTTTTTGGTTTTCATGTTCATAAATATGAATTTGTGAAAATATTGAGTAATTTGTTTATAGACTTCATACAATAGTTTACATCTTTCTTTAAGTCTATAAAATCATTGTGTAAAAGTCTCAAAACATGGTTTAGCTAAAATGTCAAAATTCATGTGTTTACATTTTTATTTTTTAGACTTATTTCCAAAATGATGATATTTTACAAATGAAAAATGCAATTTGAAAAATTCCTTTTGTAACATGTGTATTATCATGTCTACAATCATTTTCGAAAGTTTTATATTTTTTTGGGATTTATTTGTTATTTTTAAAGATACTTTTAAAATCAGATTTTCAGCATGAACAGTGCATGTGCATGTTTATAAGTCGACTTATAAACCCTGACAAGTCGACTTATGAACTGCTCTGGAATATGCATTTTTCCTCTGCTGAGTCGACTTATTCATGAATACAAGTCGACTTATTATAAGTCGAACGCAAGTCGACTTATAGGCAAATTTTTGTGTGTTAATTTTCTTTTACAAGTCGACTTATGTGAACATTCAAGTCGACTTATTGTAAGTCGATTATAAGTTAACTTATTGTAAGTCGACTTATATGAACTTTCACGTTGACTTATTATAAGTCGATTATAAGTCGACTTATTGTAAGTCGATTATAAGTCGACTTATACTAAGTCGAATGCAAGTCGACTTATAAATGTGATCGTTGCACAGTAATGGTTATTTCCCAGATTCGTTTTTGTGAGGGTTTTTAGTCATTTCCTTAGGGTTTTCGCTAAAATTTTGAGTGGGTATAAATACCCCCTTGCTCTCATCTTTCATAACAACCAAGAGAAGATTTTAAGAAAGTTTAACAAGGGTTTAAAGTTTTGTTTAAGTTTGTTTAAGAAGCTTTTAAGCATTTTTAAGTTTCGGTTTGTAAAGATAATTAATTTCACAAGAACAAGTGGAGATCATCCTTTGGTGTTTGAGCATTCACTCTTCTCCCTTTCTCTTGTTATCTATAGAGAAGTTTCCTTAAACTCAATTCTAGCTATTTATTGTTTTGATCTTAATTTCCATAAGCTAGTTTTCAACATTGAGTTTAATTGTTTTATTGATACTCTTTGTCACACACAACCTATTGAGCTTATTGTATTTACATTCATAGTATAATTTGGGTTGTGGGTTTGTGACATTGAGAGTGAGCTTAATTGAGTTCTCATATTGCTAGAGAACAAAACATTTGTTGTAGAGAGCTCATTTGTAAGTTGCACATTATATTACACTTGGACACCGAGAGAAGTGGTTGGTGAGAGACGAGGTCGGTTCCAAGAGGAGTGGGGTCGGTAGTAAAGCCTAGTGAGATGTGGTAATTACAAACACTTTAGGAAGGTGACACGAGTTAGGCCAACACTTAGAGGGTGTGAAGTGTATTTGCAATTGTGTGAAGTGTAATTGTGCTTAATTGTGAGCTTCACTTTGTATTACACTAGTACACCAAGAGGAGTGTGTGGTGAGAGACGGGGTCGTCCCAAGAGGAGTGTAGTAGGTGGTAATGCCTAGAGAGGTTGTAATTCCTAACACTTTAGGGAGACACGTACGGGCTAGAGACCAACACTTGAGGTGGTAGTTAGTGTAGTTACATTGTGAGTGTTGTAAAGTTTTCGGTGAGCTAGAAAACCGAGTGTGTCGGTGTAAATGTTATTCGGGTGAGCGTAGAAAACCCGGTTGTGATGATGAAGATCTCCGCGAGGTGAGGAGCGGTGACGTAGGTCGTGGGGATCGAACTCCATGATCATATCTTGTGTTTGAGTTTGGCTTGGCGCACTTATTTTTGTGTTCATCTTATATCGCCTTTGTCAATTGCTCATTGTTTATATTCCCACTATCTTGTTTGTTTATATCTCCCTTAGTTTCATATCCTTGCATATATATTTTGTTCATATCTCATTTGCTAGGATATATTTATTAATAAGTTTTAAACTGGTATAAATCGGATTAGATTGGCATAAACCCTATTCACCCCCCTCTAGGGTTCCTTTATAGACATTAGGGTCTTTCATTCTGTAGGGTTTAATTGTTTATCATCTGTAAATATTTTTGAGCATTTTAGACTTCTTAATGTTTGGACATTATGTTCAACAGCCATCGGAGAATAAGAACTATCTTTTCAACAAACTGAAAATATCCTCTCTTGCCACGGATAAAGATAATGGAAAATAACTTTGTTATAAATATCAAAGAGTCCTAAAGTGTCAATAAGCAAAATTTACAGATAAAATAAGCAGCTACGTTATAGGATGGGGGTATATTTGTAATAATCCATTACAATATGGGAAAGATAATTCTAACACCTCTGATATATATAAAAGAAAGGGTTACTTGTATATATACCCCTTAAATCATGGGTATTTGCAAAAATATCATCTAAATCTTAATATTTGTGAAATTACCTCTCAAATTATCAAATTTGGAAAAAAAATTTACCCTCAAGGCGATTAATCATCAACTTTGATGATTTAATTTGAAATTGCAATGTAAATATCATCAACAAAACAGTCCAAATTTTAGCACCAAGTTGATGATTTGTTGGCTTTAGGGGTATTTTTTTGACAAAGTTAATGATTTAAGGGATGGTTTTGCAGATACTAAGATTTGGTGGATGTTTTTGCAAATACCCATGATTTTAGGCGTATATATGCAAATAACCCTAAAAGAAAATTTAGAGCAACCCAACTTAAACCCTTATAGTGTCCTATATTTTGCACTTATATATTGGCACTTGTTTTTGACAACAATTATACATCCTAAAGTTTTTAAAATCTACACTTTTATATCTTATGTTACGTAAACACGAGAATTTTTTATCACAAAATTTCTACATGACACTAACAAATCTAATTTGAGAAATTTTAACACCTAAAGCTATGTTTGGCAAATGGTTTACTATTGCTTGTGTTGAGGAGTTGTACCCAGGGCTGTCCAAAAGTCCCGCGGCCCGCAAACTGTTCAAAGTAGCTTGTAGAGGAAATAAGGTATTAAAGTGCTAATTAGTCCTCAACATATTTAGAATTTTGAGATTATTCCTCATGCTCACCTTTTGAATCAAAACTTTTAACAACTAAATCAAATTGTTATTCCCCGCGTATTCCTCGTTCACATCCCAAAGCCCCAAAACTCCCATGAAATCTGCATTAAAATGGAAGAAGAGAACCCACAATTCCCTCCTCCTGAAATTTCTTTCCACTTCTGCCCTCCCCAGACCCCATTATCCCCTCCCTGATCTCTACCCCTCCATTGCCCAAATCCAATCCCTCTCTAGCCGTGGTGAAATCGCCGACGCCCGCAAACTGTTCGATGAATTGCCCCACCGAAGCACAATCGCATGGAACTCCATGATCTTTGGCTACTCTCAACACGGGCTCCTCGACCAAGCCCATTCCCTCTTCGACTCCTTCTCCGGTCGCAACACCCGCACGTGGACCATCCTTGTCTCCGGCTATGCCAAAGCCGGCCGCCTCGATGAAGCCCGGGAGCTCTTCAACTGGATGCCTGACAAAAATCCTGTTTCTTGGAATGTAATGATTAGTGGGTATGTTCAAAATGGGAGTATTAGGAACGCAAGGGAACTGTTTGATGAAATGCCGGAAAGAAATTGCGAGTCTTGGAATGCGATGGTTACTGGGTATTGTCGCGAATGTATGATGGAGGAGGCGAGGGGGTTATTTGAGTTGATGCCTGAAAAGAATTTGGTTTCTTGGACTGTTATGATATCTGGGTATGTGAGGGTTAGTAAGTTTGTTGAGGGTTGGAGGATTTTTAGGAGGATGATTGATCACGGGTTTTGCCCGGATCAGTCGAGTTTTGCTGCAGCTGTTAATGCTGTTGTGGGTGTACATGATTTGTGCTTGCTTGAAAATTTTAGGACATTGGCCATCAAAACAGGGTTTGAAGCTGATGTGGTTATAGGAACGGCGATATTGAATGCATATACTAGATATAGTCAAGGGTTAGACTTGGCTAAGAAGTTTTTTTTGGGGATGAAGGAAGTTAATGATTATACTTGGTCCACAATGATCTCTGCATTGTCCCATGTTGGGAGATTGGATGATGCAGCATCTGTCTTCGAGTGTGATCCGGAGAAGTCTATTGCATCTATGACAGCGATGCTGACCGGTTATGCACAGCATGGAAGGATTGAGGAAGCCCGGTTTTTGTTTGATCAGATTCAGAACCCTAACGTGGTATCTTGGAATGCGATGATTGCTGGGTATTCACAGAATGGCATGCTTGATGAAGCTAAGAAGTTGTTCGATGGGATGCCTGTTAGAAATCCGGTATCTTGGGCAGCAATGATTTCTGGCTATGCTCAAAATGGAAGATCTGAAGAAGCTTTGGAATTCTTAATTGAGCTTCATAGGCTGGGTATGTTGCCTAGTCCTTCTAGTTTTACAAGTGGTTTCTCTGCTTGTGCTGCTACTGGAGCTATTGAGATCGGTAGACAATTGCATTCTCTTGCTATTAAGGTCGGTTCCCAATTCAATTCCTTTGTCAATAATGGTTTGATTACTATGTATGCAAAGTGCAAGAACATTGGAGATGTGAATCAAGTCTTTAGATGGATGAGAACAAAAGATAGCATCTCATGGAACTCTATGATAACTGCATTAGCTCAGAATTATATGCTAGAAGATGCTAAACATGTATTTGAGAAGATGCCACATCGTGATGTTGTCTCCTGGAGTGCCGTTATATCTGCCTATGAGCAGGCTGAGCAAGGAAATGAAGCCTTTGAACTCTTTCGCAGAATGTTGGCTGAAGGGACTTTGCCCAATTCATTAACAATGACTAGCCTTCTCAGTGCTTCTGGAAACTTGGGCATTGTGAAGTTGGGGAGGCAAATACATTGCTTGGCTTGTAAGTTAGGCAACAATCTGAATCTTATCGTTGGCAACTCATTGATAACTATGTACTGGAAATGTGGATGTGTTGACTCCTTCTCTGTTTTCTATGAGATGAGAGAACGAGACACTATCACATGGAATTCAATCCTTGCAGGGTGTAGTCAGCATGGATTTGGACGAGAAGCTATTGAGATTTTTGAAAAGATGAAGGCTGAAGGAGTCTCGCCAAACCAAATCACCTTTGTAAATGTCCTCTCTGCCTGTAGTCACGCTGGCTTGGTTGATGAAGGATGGAGATATTTCAAGTCCATGAGTAAAGATTACAATCTCATGCCATTAAAAAATCACTATGCTTGTATAGTTGACCTCCTTGGCCGAGCTGGACACTTGTATGAAACTGAAGCATTTATAGAAAACATGCCTATTGAACCGGACTCTGTAGTATGGGCTGCACTTCTCGGTGCATGTAGAATTCATCAGAATGTTGAGCTTGGCAGGAGAGTTGCCGAGAGGCTATTTGAAATGGAGCCGCAGTATTCGGCTCATTATGTACTATTATCCAACATATATGCATCTCTTAAGATGTGGGATGAAGTTGAAGAGGTACGGAAATTGATGAGACTTCGAGGTGTGAAGAAAGAGCCAGGTTGCAGCTGGATGCAGATAAAGAACAAAATGCACGTTTTTATTACGAATGATAAGCAACATGAACAGATTAAGGAGATTCATCGTAAGCTGAAGGACTTGTATGATTGGCTAAGAGGTTCAGGTTATGTTCCTGATACCAAATTTGTTCTTCATGATTTGGAAGAAGAACAGAAGGAGAATGTTCTTCTCTACCACAGTGAGAAACTTGCAGTTGCATTTGCTCTCTTGGCTACTCCTGAGGGAACGCCTATACAAATCTTGAAGAACCTAAGGATCTGTGGCGATTGTCACACTTTCTTTAGCTTTGTGTCCAAGGTCACTAGTAGAGAGATTGATATAAGGGATGGAAATCGATTTCACCATTTCAGGAATGGGGTTTGTACATGTGGGGACTATTGGTGATTGAGGTTCTGAGAATTTGCGCAGTGATGCTTCTAAGCGGTACTTGCAAGAGTCAGTTCTAGATTGGAGATGAGCTTCACTTCTTTGAGGCTTTATGGCAAAGTGATCTATTGCAGAGATTAGTACTAACTTAGTCGAATCTTTACGGAGATGAAGAATACTTACCACATACAGCACACTGATGATTCTGAGAAGATTTTCAGGCTATTGCTTGTATTACTGATCCTCCTGTTTTGTTCTGTGGTAATTCAAGTAATTTCACATTACATTACCAATGGCATGGAAGAAAAGTTCATTCCCAAACTGGATTGTGGGCTGAAGGTATACACCACATTTCGATGTCTTACATACTCAGGAGGTGTCAGATTGTCAAAAGTAAGCAGTGATTTTTCCTGTTTTTATGGATAATGTAGAGTTTCTGAACATGTTCAACATAACAAAAAAAAAAAAAAAAGCCAACAAAGCACAATTACTAAGATGACAGATTGTAAATTAATTTATACTAGTGGACAAATTTTCAAAATAGACCTTGTTTGAAAAATAATCACCAGATACGACCTACTTGCAAATTATTTAGCAAATTCGACCTAGTTTTAGCCAGTCAACAACATGGGCTGAAACTGGGTCGAATTTGTGAAATATGTTCTACGAACTCTACAGAGGTGAGAATCCAGTGTAGTTTAATCGAGAATTAATCTCTATGGGATTCTCAATCTCGTATAGTTTAGAACTCTACTAAACCCAATGGGATTGAGAATCCCACTACGCGGGATTCACAATCCTATGTAGTTTATTTCAATTCAAACTCCATGCGATTGTGAATCCAATGCTCTCTATGTTTATTGCAGACAAAATCACAGAGGGCTGTGTTTTCCTCTTTGCAACTCCGCATGATTTGGAATCCCGTTGAGTTGAGACTAACTTCGCGGGACCCACCTTGACTCTCGATCTTTGTTGCCTCTCTTTCCCTGACTTTCACTTCTCTCTCTTAACCCCCCCTCCCCCTTGGAGTTGGAATCTTGTTGTTGGAGTGAGTATGCAACTCCACGGGATTGGTAATCCCGTGGAGTTTGTATTGTGAAACAAACTCCACGGTATTCACAATCCTATGGAGTTAGTATTATGAAACAAATTCCACTGGATTCACAATCCGTGTAGTTTAGTAGAGTTCTAAACTCTACGGAATTGAGAATTCCGTGGAGATTAATTCTCTAGTAAACTACATGGGATTACCAATACCGTGGAGTTTGTAGAACTTATTTCTCAAATTCAACCAAGTTTCGACGCACGTTGTTGACGTAGCTACAACTTAGTCGAATTTGCTAAATAAAATGCAACTAGATTAAAAATGATGATTATTTTTTAAAAAATGTCTATTTTGAAACTTTGTCCTATACTAGTCTAAGATGCATTTCATGACATTCTTCTAAATCTTCACTTTGAGTATAATATGGTTGAGCAAAATGCTGGTTATTTGCTACTCATTGTTTAGGTTTATCTTACCCTTTTTATTTCAAAGTGGCTTCTTTTACCATATTTATAATTTGTTTATGAGTGGAAGGGAGGATTCACCAAGTACATCCAAATTTCATGTATAGATAAATATATGTCGTTTGTTGCACCACTAGTGCGGCTGTGTTCCACTATGTTGAATTTAAAGTCGATATGATGTGAAAAATGTGTATACAGGTATGAAGAGCAGCGATAACAATGCTTTACCAAATCAGCGATCGATCTAGGCAGCAAAACTCGAGAAGAAAGTGAAACTCCAGATGGTTTTTAAACAAAAATTGCAAATGTACTAAGTTTATGGCCTTGTAAATTATTCAGAAAATAAATGTAATGATTCGTTCTCGTAATACAGATCGACTTATAATATTTAGATTAGCAGATGTACGTGGCAATTGAATCACTTGCTCACTAATCAAGCAGAATACAACACAATCACAATTGATATTAAAATTGTTAACAATATGCACGCAATAGCAGTTTCGAAAATACTAGGTTGAAAAAAAACGAAACCTTCGTCGGTCTGAACTGGTTCGACGTGAGGGACATCTGGAGGTGGTGTGACGACGTCGAATCTGAGGGGAGGAAGTTCTCCTCCGAGAGCGATGTAACTGGGAAGAAGTGGTGCGTCCGGGTGAAATCGTCTGTGCCACGAATTGATGCCCAGACGACTCTCCACGCTATCTGCAATATGAAGAGTCACGCGCTCAACGTATCCGACTGGGGTGTTGAAAGGCTGGTAGTCGAGCCACTGAGAAAGCTGCAAATCAACCACGTCGGTCTCGAGATCATACACGAACTGAGCATCCTCGGCTGCAGGATCGGCCATGCACCAACAGACAACGAGCTTAGAACTCGAGTCGACGAACGAAGAGGAGGTCTGACAACGATGGACTGAGCGACGACGAGGCGTGCGAACTGGACGATGACGAGGGGGACGGTGTCGACTGGATGACGCAGAGGTGACGGAGCGAGGACGATGTGGTGGTCGCGGGTAGGGTGTTGTGGATGAGTAGGAGATCGGGGGTTTGACTGCTGTTCTGGGCAGGTGCGAACAATGGTGGGAGTTGGCGGTTATGGTGGAGGGGAGAAGCAGGGGGTTGCTACTCGGGGCGGATGAGAACAGAGGAGGACTGGGAGGTGGGGCTGTTATGGCAGAGAGGAGGAGAAGAACAGGTGGGGGAAAGGTTGTTTGCGGCTGTGGAGGAGAGAGATGGGTTCTGCGGCTGTTTAGGGAGCGACGGGAGAGAGGGGAAGCGGCGGCCTTGCTTTGGAGAAGAAGGAAGGCGGGAAGTTTGGGAGGTTGGCGGTTGTTTGGAAGTGGGGAACATGGGAGGGCTCGCGGGCGGACGGCTGAAGGGGAGCAGGCTGGCGGCATGTGGAGAGAGTGGTGTGGGTGGCTGTTGGGGAGGAGACGAGGCAATGGACTGAGGGCATGCAGGAGAGATGAACGAGAGAGGAGGGTATGTTCGGCTGATTGTTTGACATGGGAAAAAACGAGGAAAAGTTGGCTGCTGGGAGAAAACGAAAAAGAAACAGGGGTATCAGCCTAGGGTTTCACACCAACAATTAGGCTAACACAATATTTTTTCATTCAATTTTCCCATCATAATTCTGATTACAGCAGTGTTTAAATAGAAAAAATACAGATTTGGAAGATTCCCTAAATCAATCAAATCTCTCACAATCAATCAGATATTAAAACTAAACAACCACCAAATCTAACCCACAATTCAAATATCAAATTAACTACTAAACTGAAATAACTACTAAACTAAAACCACAAGGTAGGGATCTGATGCAAAGCTGAAACTCGACATTTCCTGCGCTGATAAACACGGTAAAAATCCCGTGCACGTGTCTGGATGTCCTCATCATTCTCTCCAGGTGGGAGAGAACTCGACCCCGTCGAGTGTAAGTCAGGACGGCTGTCATACTGCTCAAAAAGATTTGGATCCAGCCTCTGTATATCACCTCGATCGAGCCAAGTATCATCAGACTCAGGTCAACCTTTCCAACGCACCAAGTACCTATGGATACCACCATCGCTAGTAGAAACAATGTTATCATCAATAATATTATCAATGTCATGTGCTGTATATGGGGGTGATTGTAGGTTGTTAAAAAATTACTGCAGATAGCTGATCCTCATCAAACACCAATGATGGAAGTTACAACCTGACGACTTCCACATCGACAACTTGACAATGAAAGTTACAATCAGACGGCTTTCACGTCAACAAGCAAAGGCTACAATTAGAAGATTTTCATGTAGATCGAGAAATGTTACAATTTGACGACCTTTACGACAACCGATGAAAGCTCTGATCAACAGCCTTTACAAACAACAACGGGAGTTACAATTTGACGACTCTCATATTTCAAGGGGTCAAGACGTAGATTACAAGATGACGATCTTCGCAAACGCTCTAACAAAAGAGACTACAAGCCAATAGTCTCTTCAATTCAAGATGCAAAGCTCACCTTTGCGTCTCAAAATCAAGACGCAAAGCTCAGAACTACGTCCCAGATTGCATACGCAGAGCTCACCTCTGTGTTCCAATAATAAAATGCAAGAGTTAGCCTTGCGTTCTCAGTTCCAAACACAGTGCAACCGCTGTGTTCTCAGCCGCCAACACAGATTTCAACTCTGCGTTCCAATTCCAGAACGCAGAGTTCATGCCAGAACGCCAAATCAGTGTTTGACTCATTCAAACACATCTGAACTATTCCAAAACCATTTTTCCCATGATCTACGAGATTTTCGCCCCACTTAGGAGCAGATTAAGGGGTCGGTTACACCCCTTAATCTCCCTATAAATACCTCAAAACTCAAAAGAGTTAGGGATCTTTTTCTGGGCTGGAATTTTGGAGATCTAAAGGCATTTTTGGAGGAGAAAATTGGCATTCATCCTTCAATAACTGAGAGCATCTTCGAGTTCAGCAACAGAGAGCTTAGATCTTGGCCTAAAACTGATTTTTGGTTAAATTAATCAACTCTTTTACAAAGTTTAAACTCGCTCTGAGTTCCTAAATTCATCAAGAGTTCTGTTCAATCTTGCCACGCAAGTCCTCCTTAACATCAATCAAGAGGAAGAAATCGTGTTCCAGTGAAGTGAAACGTTCGGATCGTTAACGAGATATAAGATCGAAAGCCCATCGACACCAAGAAGAACCCATATTAAACAAAGGGAAGGATCTCTATCGATCTTTCTCTCTTTTGTAAATCGGGAAACCAATTGAAAAGAATTGTAATTTCTTTTTCTAAGTTTGTTAAAGAGAGATTGCATTGAGAGAATTGTAATTAATTTTTTTTCTAAGTTTGTTAGAAAAAATAACACAAAATTCAATTCTTAAATTTCTTCTTTAATTTTCCCACCAAACAAAAGATGGCGACTTTGCTGGGGACTAGCTCCACTGACTAAAAAGTGGTGGCACAATTCGACGTTAACCTCGCTGGAACAATGGTCGAGACTCTTGTTGTGGAATTCGACCAAGCCAAGTATGAGGAAGCCCTCTCCTCTGGATCCCTTAGCCCAAAGGCTATATGCAAGGTCCGTGTGGTCTCCAAAGATACCAAAACTGTTACTGAACCATCAAAAGGAGGCCCTCCCCTTTGTACTGCATGGTTCGGATAGCCCCTCCTCCGAAGGAGTGGGCTCGACCTCTGTTGGACTCGTCAAACGAGTCGAAGATCCCACAACTGCGTCAAAGCGACGTCTATCAAGTCAGAAGAGGCTTATCGCGGCGACAAGCTCCGTCAACGCAGATGATATCACTGCAAAGGTCTTAAGGTGGGCCAAGAAGAATGCCGCTCGACGTAGGAGAAAATCCATACGCCGAGCTTACCTCAGAGATAGTCGATCTCTTGCTCAACGCGAAAGCTGTGTTTGTGAGCCTCATCCTAAACTTTGCTCTTCTACTGCAGAACGCAAGTCTCACATTGAGGATCCTAAATACGAGCCTCACGTGATCCAACTAAAGCGCCGCCCTCAAGGGAGTGCTTCAAAATCAAAACGCAGTCCTCCGAGACACGTTCCAACACCCAAACGCAGTCCGCAAGGACGCATTTCAATTTCAAAATGCGACCCTCAGGGAAGCATTTCCCAAACTAAATGCAGCTCTCAGGAGCACGTTCCAGATTTTAAACACAAGTCTCAGGACTGCGTTGATCCATTAGAACACAAGTCTCAGGACTGTGTCTCACCAACTAAACACAGACCTCGGTCTGGTGTTATTCGAACAGAACGCGATGTGGTCCGTCGTGTTCAACGAGATCAACGTGGATTCAAGATCCATGTTCAACAAAAACCAGTCCCGTTCACTGATGGACAGGGGGTTCCATCTCCAACCTTACGTGCTGTGAGAGAATCTCCCCAGGTATCTGACTTAAGGGAGTTGCTTTCGAGAGAAAGACTGGTGCAACCAGCCATTCATGCATATCAATGTGAGCGACTTATTTCTGCAGTCCTCTCAGAATGCCAATGTTGTGCTTCTGCGCCTAGGCGGTCAGTGTTCGAATGATTGACGAACGTTGTGCGACCAAATAAGCAATGACATCACTACAAGAAGAAGACTTCAGAAGTCAAATACACTAAGGTCACTATCAATATGGTTGGTCGGGGCAAGGCTACAATCTCCAGCTCTAACGAATCAGAGATAAATTGATTGTCTACCGTCAGAGAAATCTGTGATGAGTTCGAAGGAATAGATCAACACACTCGGACTCGGACAGGAGTTATTCCTCCTGTCAATTACAAAAAATTAGCGAGAGGAACCACTTCTGACACTCAGCTATTGCAGAGTCTCAGTCCTCAAGCTTTTTTGTGGAACATGAGGATACCGTTCATATGGTAGAAGGCTCTGAAGATTTGGCAAGAAGAGTAGATGAGCATCACGCTATGCTCCAAGCTCAGCAGGAGACTCTCATCCAACTGTGAGATCTGATGACTCAGTTAGTCACAGAGAAGGTCCAAAATGCTGAATCATCCCGGAGAACAAAATCAAAGGGGAAAAATAAAGTGCATGAGACTTCAGATCATGAAACTCATGATATAGAGTCTACCTCTAAAGAAGAAAAACATGACAAGAACGAGCATAATCCTCAACAGTCGACTAAAATGAAGGAATTGGAAGTCCGCCTCAATGCCATCGTCAACAGGAGTGAGCTCCAAGAAGACAGAGTAGTGCGACCTTATCCCGCAGAATGGGACATAACTCCCTATCCATCAAGATTCAAAGCCCCGACTCTACAAGCTTTTGATGGCACGAGATCGCCGAATCAACACATCTATTACTTCAAGTCGTAAACTGGAGATGTGATAGCGAACGATATTATATTGACTTATTTGTTCATCGATACCCTCAAGGGGGTTGCATTCGAATGGTTCATGAACTTGTCTGTTGGGTCTATTCAGAAATGGGTAGATCTAGAAATGCTTTTCTTAGTCAGGTTCTTTGAAGATGACTCGGAAGTCTCTGTCCCGACCCTTTCTCGCCACCAAGTAGAGGAAGAGAGAATCCATAAAGACCTTTCTGGAGAGGTTCCAAAGTATGGCCCTACGATACCCATCAGGTATGATACAATCTACTCTGGTGGAAACTTGCAGGCACAAGTAATTTGTAGGATGTGACCACTGATGGGACAAGGAGTACCATACTCTCTCCCTTGAAACATGGGATATGACCACTGATGTGATCATTCCCATACCTCAAGTGGGTGGTCTTGGTAAGCTGGCACTTGTAGGCGAGCTAGCGAGTTCGGTGAGCTTGCAGGCGAGCTTATACCTGGGCTGAATGCTCAGGCGAGCTTGACTCGTGCGGGTGAGTCAAGCATGTAGGCGAGTAGGCGAACAAGCGAGCTGGCACTGTAGGCGAGCCTCATAGGCAAGGCGATGTAGGCAAGCTTCAAGTATGCATACGAGCTTCAAGCGTGCAGGCAATCTTGGCCTTTAGGTGAGTCTGGATCATGCAGGCGAGCTTCAAGTTGTCAGGCGAGCTTGGCCTTCAGGCGAGCTTGGCTTGCAGGCGAGCTTCAAGCTATCAGGCGAGCTTGACTTATGTAGGCGAGCTTTCAGCTGTCAGGTGAGCTTGGTTTATGCAGGTGAGCTTCCAGCTATCAGGTGAGCTTGGCTTATGCAGGCGAGCTTCAAGCTGTCAGGCGAGCTTGGCTTATGCAGGCGAGCTTCTAGCTGTCAGGCGAGCCTGGTAGGCAAAGCTGTGCAGGCGAGCCAGCCTCATTCAGGCGAGCTTAAATCTTTAAGCCTTCAGGCGAGCTTGCTCTTCAGGAGAGCTGAACTCCTTTGCAAGCGAGCTTACTCTTCAGGTGAGCTCCAGAACATGCTACGAAGAACACGTCATAACTTTCAAACTGTAAGTCAGAAAGTGACAAATTATTGTTAGGAATCTTGACCCCAAGATTAGTTTATTTTGATGATAACAAATATTATATGTTATGTGTATTATGTGCTAACATTTGTTTTGCAGTATCAGAGCTATATCAACAATTATATTCAAAGAGATACTCAAGACATAGATGAGTTCAAGGTAAAATGAAACAAAGAAGAAGATATACTTTATTGTCAAAATGTAATTTTATATTTTCTTTGCTTAGAAATTTGTACAAGCCTTGATCACTCATACACATACATATACATAGTGTTATAACATATTAACACATGCTTAGTATGTTGGTTAACAATAGAAATCCCCTATGTTAGCCATTAGAGTTTATAAATATTGAGTGAGTCTTAAAACATATCATTTATACCCCTTAGAAATTAGAATCTGGAAAAACTCAAAAGATCAAAGTTGTAGGTCTCTTCAAGAGCTTTCCAACAAATCTTAAATCACCTCATTCCGATATCGGATGAGAAAGTTACGGTCAAAATACTAAAGAGAAAATTCCAGAATCTGTGAGTTTACAGTGTAGTCGACTACTGTGCCTTGTAGTTGACTACTAAGCAATTTTCTGACTTCACAGAGTCTGTTTAGACTCAGTGTAGTCGACTACTATGACTTATAGTCGACTACAGATGCAGTTTTTTCAGATTTTAGGTTTTAAATAAGTGACTGTTTATAGCCGTTTTGTGGACGTTAATTGGGTTTAAAATTATGTCATTTCAGAGGCTATAAATATGTTTAAACATCAGAAAACAAGCACCAAGTTTTGCACTTATAAGGTTCACATATTGTGTAAATTAACTCTCTAAACTTTTAGTTTTTCAATCTGTTTTTCTATAAAAGAGAGTTTCTGATATTGCATTTGTTCCTATCATTCTTAGAGCTTGTTTAGGCAATATTCAGAGAGTTAAAAAGATTGATAAGCCATTGTTACAAGTTCACATCCACATCAAGGCTTATAGGATTGGAATTGTACATTGCTTCAAAGAAAGGTTCTCTCGGTTTATGAGAGGGGTTGATCTCTTGGTCTAGAGGTCGGTTTACAATTGGCATGGTCTTGTCAATTGGGTTTACAATTTGCATGGTCTTGCAAATTGGTCAGGTTTGCTTTTGATTTTGTAAGGTTTCAAAATCATAGTAAAAACTCTTAAGCGGGATTTGCTTGGGGACTGGATGTACACCGGGGAGGTGGAACCAGTATACATGCTTGCGTTTGTGATGTTCATTTTCTAAGATTGCCATTCTTTCTTTGCAATTTATAATCTACTTTGCATAAATTTTAAAAGAATACTATTCATCCCCTCTAGTGTTCTAGTGTATCTATTTCAGATCCTATATTTGGTATCAAAGCAAGGTGAAAGATGGCATCGACAAATACTTCACAATTCAAAGAAGGTCACTCTACAAATCGTCCACCAATCTTTGATGGATTGAACTACAACTATTGGAAGTGTCGAATGAAGATTTACCTTCAATCAATTGGCTACGAACTTTGGAACGTCGTGGAAACGAAATATGAGAAGCCAACCACTCCTTTCACGGAATGGACTACAAGTCAAAGGAACAATGCAAACTTGGATTCTAAAGCAATGAATGTCTTATTCTGTGCTCTTGACAAGAATGAGTTCAATAGGGTGTCAACGGCCACATCCGCATATGATATTTGGCACACACTCGAGGTAACTTATGAAGGTACAAGTAATGTTAAAGATACTAACAATAATTTTATTTGTTATGGTTGCAATAAGCCAGGACATATGAAGAATGATTGTCCCCTTCCAAAATCAAAGTTAAAGTCTACAAAATTCAACAAGAAAAAAAGGCTTTGGTGACTATATGGGATGGTAGTAATGATTTGTCTTCGGATGAAGAAATCGAAGAAAATGAAAGCGCTCATATGTG
Organism: Asparagus kiusianus; assembly: GCA_022839385.1. NCBI lineage: Eukaryota > Viridiplantae > Streptophyta > Magnoliopsida > Asparagales > Asparagaceae > Asparagus > Asparagus kiusianus. The sequence continues at coordinate 471,747 of BQKN01064424.1, read as the reverse complement.
TTTTATGGCACAAGATAAAGTAAGTGACAATGAAGAACTTTTAGATGCTTTCAATGAATTATATGAAATATTTTTGAGATTAAAGGCTTCACATAATTTTCTTAAAGGTGAAAATAAAAGATTACTTGAAGAAATTTCTAATTTTAATTCTTTTACTATTTCTTATTCTCAAGTAATTGAATTGAAAGAGGAAAATAAATCATTGCTTAAAGAAAATCATATTTTGACTAATGAGAATGTTTATCTAAAATCAGAATGCAATGATTTAAAAATTCGCATTAATGTTTTAGATAAAGATATTTCTTTTATTAAATTAAAATATGATGATATATGTTTGAATGTTAGTAAATTCAATAAAAGTAAAGAGAATTTGAATAATTTGCTCTTATTTCAAAAATCTTCAAACAATCATTTTGGCATTGAATTTGTTCCTAAGTATTTTATAAAGAATAATTATGTTTTGAAAAATAATAATAAGAATATTCATGCTAAACAAAATAAGTATATATGGATTCCTAAGAATTTGAATATTCATGATAGGAATGATTATATTTCATCTTATATGCATAAAGTTTACAATTCAAAGAATTATACTTATGTTAATAAATGGAAACCAAATTCCAAGTGGATTTGGATTCCTAAGGGCTAATCCTAATGATCTAATATAAAAGGGTGCCAAAGTGCTTAATATTTTTATTAAGGTACCCGGGAAAAGAAAATTTTAACTAGAATTATGTTTATTTCTTTTTGTTAATGACAAAGGGGGAGTTATAAGAAAATTTTAAATTTTAAATTTAATTTTTACTAATGCTTTGATGCAGGGGGAGTAAAAGATTTTATTTAATGATTTTATGCAAGGGGATTAAAATTTTTTATATCTTAATAACATATATTTGTCATCATCAAAAAGGGGGACAATGTTAGAAATCTTGACCCCAAGATTAGTTTATTTTGATGATAACAAATATTATATGTTGTGTGTATTATGTACTAACATTTGTTTTGCAGTATCAGAGCTATATCAACAATTATATTCAAAGAGATACTCAAGACATAGATGAGTTCAAGGCAAAATGAAACAAAGAAGAAGATATACTTTATTGTCAAAATGTAATTTTATATTTTCTTTGCTTAGAAATTTGTACAATCCTTGATCACTCATACACATGCACATACATAGTGTTAGAACATACTAACACATGCTTAGTATGTTGGTTAACAATAGAAATCCCCTATGTTAGCCATTAGAGTTTATAAATATTGAGTGAGTCTTAAAACATGTCATTTATACCCCTTAGAAATTAGAATCTGGAAAAACTTAAAAGATCAAAGTTTTAGGTCTCTTCAAGAGCTTTCCAACAAATCTTAAATCACCTCATTCCGATATCGGATGAGAAAGTGACGGTCAAAATACTAAAGAGAAAATTTCAGAATCTGTGAGTTTACAGTGTAGTCGACTACTGTGCCTTGTAGTCGACTACTAAGCAATTTTCTGACTTCACGGATGTTAGACCCTAGAGGGGGGGGGGTGATTAGGGTCTTATGCTAATCTAATCCGATTAAAATGCCAATTAAAACTAATTAACAAATGTATTCTTGCAAGATAGATATACAAAGAGTTATGTGCAAGAATATGCAATATACACAAGGTGATATATCCTATATGATAGAAATATATGCAAGGATATATAAACAACACAAGGTTAAACAATCTAAACAAGATAATGGATGAAATGAATGAGCAATGCACAATTGGCGATATAAGATAAATGCAAAAACAAATACGCCAAAGACAAACTCAAACAAGCAATATGATCACGGAGTTCGGACCTTCCGTCCTACGTCTCCGCTCCCCACTCCCGGGGAGAAATCCACTATCACAACCGGGTTTTCTACGCTCATCCGAACAACGTTTACACCTTACAGTATCGGTTTTCAACGCTCACCGATCAACGTCACTCTTCACACTCGGTTTTCTAGTTCACCAAAAACTTCACAACACACTCGGTTTTCTAGCTCACCGAAAACCTTACAACACTCACAATGTAACAAATATAAATTTGTTCTCTACAATAGATGAGAACACAATTACGCACAACTCAAAGTTACAAACTCTCACCACCCAACTATACTATGTATGTAAATACTAAAAGCTCAATGTGGGTGTGTGTAACAATGAGATTAAATAAATCAAAGCTAAACTCAATATAATTCTAGCTTAATAATAATGATAATCAAATATATAAAAAGAGCTAGAAATAGAGTTTAGAAGACTTCTCAAATAGATCAAGAGATTGAAGGAGGAAATGTTGAATGCTCAAGCACCAATAGAAGAACTCCTCAAGCTCTTGTGAAGTTGATTTCACAAACCCAAACACTCAAATGCTTAAAAGCTTCTTAAACAAACTTAAACAACACTTAAACAAGTTTAAACCCTTGTTAAACTCTTTTTAAAACATTCTCTTTTCTCAACATGGAGGTATGAGGGCATGGGGTATATATAGGCTCATGAAACAACCCCAAAACATTAAAATAAACAAAAAAATAGAACTAGCTGTTACTGTAGCAATGGTCGGCTGCTACAGTAACTTCGGTCGACCGGTACGGTCGGCCGGGAGCCAAATGCAAAGCTGAGTAACGTCCAGAGACATTTCCGGTCGACCGGTCTGGTCGACCGGAGTTACTGTAGCAGTGCGCAGCTGTTTTGAAAAATCAATTTAAAATAGTAAATGAACTCCAAAAATTATGAAATTTTGTGGGAATGTTCTAGACATGTAGAATAACATGTCAGAGAAGGAATTTCTGAAAAATATTTTCCAAGTTGAGAGAAATAAATATTTGAACACAAATTTACAGTTTTGAAAAACTGTTAACATATACGATTTTGTAAAATCAATTGGACATAGTAAATCAGCTCTAAAAATAATAAAATTTTGAGAGAAGTTTCTAAACATGTAGATAAACATGTCAAAGAAAGAATTTCTTGAATACTACTTCCCATTTATGAAAACTCATCTATTTGGTAAAACATGCACGAACATGTGCACGAACAAAAACATGATTTTGTAAATACCATTAAACATAACAAATCAATTCCAAACTTGATGAAACTTTGCGAAATGTTTATAAACATGAAAACAAACATGTTAGAAAAAGAATTTCTCAAATTGAATTTCTATTTATGAAAACACATGTATTTTGCAAGTGTGTCCAAAGCATGAAAACCCAAAAACATGCATGTATATATATAACTATATATATACATAGAAACCAAATACGTGTGTGTATATGATATTGAGCTTAAGGTACTTAACACACATAATATAAAACCTAAACTAGATTACCCAAGCCGATCTTGATCTTCAATAAGCTTGACTTGGTACACTATGCGGATGAAGCTTGAACTTGATCTTTAACTTTGAATAGCGTAGGCTTCTCTCCACAATTCCGCCAACCTCCATTTGATATCATCGTTGAAGCGCTATTCTATCCATCCTCCAATAACGTTGTTTGTCTATAATAAATAAGAAAACACAAATACTAGACAAACAACATTAGTGGTAAATTGTTTGTTAAACATCATCAAAACAAGAAGGCCAACAACAGAGTCTGTTTAGACTCAGTGTAGTCGACTACTATGACTTATAGTCGACTACAGATGCAGTTTTTTCAGATTTCAGGTTTTAAATAAGTGACTGTTTATAGCCGTTTTGTGGACGTTAATTAGGTTTAAAATTATGTTATTTCAGAGGCTATAAATAGATTTAAACATCAGAAAACAAGCACCAAGTTTTGCACTTATAAGGTTCACATATTGTGCAAATTAACTCTCTAAACTTTTAGTTTTTCAATCTGTTTTTCTATAAAAGAGAGTTTCTGATATTGCATTTGTTCCTATCATTCTTAGAGCTTGTTTAGGTAATATTCAGAGAGTTAAAAAGATTGATAAGCCATTGTTACACGTTCACATCCACATCAAGGCTTATAGGATTGGAATTGTACATTGCTTCAAAGAAAGGTTCTCTCGGTTTATGAGAGGGGTTGATCTCTTGGTCTAGAGGTCGGTTTACAATTGGCATGGTCTTGTCAATTGGGTTTGTAATTTGCATGGTCTTGCAAATTGGTCAGGTTTGTTTTTGATTTTGTAAGGTTTCAAAATCATAGTGGAAACTCTCAAGCGGGATTTGCTTAGGGACTGGATGTACACCGGGGAGGTGGAACCAGTATACATGCTTGCGTTTGTGATGTTCATTTTCTGAGATTGCCATTCTTTCTTTGCAATTTATAATCTACTTTGCATATATTTTAAAAGAATACTATTCACCCCCTCTAGTGTTCTAGTGTATCTATTTCAGATTCTACAATTATATATGAAAATTGACTATCTCGATGAGACGCAGCCGACCAAACCCACCAGAAGGGTTTGGTTTGCTCCTGTTTGTTTCGCTAAATTTCCTTCGGTTTGAGAGATATCAACATTTTTGTCTGTTTTGTGAAGTCAAACATTCAGGTGAACTTGACTTTCAGGTGGGTCTGACTTCGCTCCGGTAGGCCTGACTTCACTCAGATGGACCGTTGAGCTTTTTTGCTTGTTCCAAGTTGCTGTGTAGGGATAAAGGTAATTTTTATTGCCTACATCACGTTAACAAACAAAGGCTATAATTGGAAGATTTTTACATAGATCGAGAAAGGTTACAATTTGACGATCTTTATGACAACTGATGAAAGCTCTGATCAACAGCCTTCACAAACAACATCGGGAGTTACAATCTGACGACTCTCACATTTCAAGGGGCCAAGACGGAGATTACAAGATGACGATCTTCGCAAACGCTCTAACAAAAGAGACTACAAGCTAATAGTCTCTTCAATTCAAGACGCAAAACTCACCTTTGCGTCTCAGAATCAAGACGCAAAGCTCAGAACTACGTCCTAGATTACAGACACAGAGCTCACCTCTGCGTTCCAAGAACGAAACACAAGATTCAGCCTTGCGTTCCCAATTCCGAACGCAGTGCAACCGCTGTGTTCTCAGCCACCAACACAGATTTCAACTCTGCGTTCTAATTCCAGAATGCAGAGTTAATGCTAGAACTCCAAATCAACATTTGACTTATCAAACACATCTGAATAGTTCCAGAACCTTTTTTTCCCCACGATCTGAGGGATTTTTGCCCACCTTAGGAGCAGATTAAGGGGTCGGTTACACCCTTTAATCCCCCTATAAATACCTCAAAACTTAATAGAGTTAGGGATCTTTTTCTGGGCTAGAATTTTGGAGATCTAAATGCACTTTTGGAGGAGAAAATCGGCATTCATCCTTCAATAACTGAGAGCATCTTCGAGTTCAGCAATAGAGAGATTAGATCTTGACTTGAAACTGATTTTCGATTAAATTAATCAACTCTTTTATAGAGTTTAAACTCGCTCTGAGTTCCTAAACTCATCACGAGTTCTGTTCAAACTTGCTACGCAAGTCCTCCTCAACATCAACCAAGAGGAAGAAACTGTATTCCAGTGAAGCAAAACGTTCGGATCGTTAACGGAATACAAGATTAAAAGCCCATCGACACCAAGAAGAACCCAAATTAAACAAAGAGAAGGATCTCTATCGATCTTTCTCTCTTTTGTAAATTAGAAAACTGATTGAAAAGAACTGTAATCTCCTTTTCTAAGTTTGTTAGAGAGAGATTGCATTGAGAGATTTGTAATTAATTTATTTTCTAAGTCTGTTAGAAAGAATAACACAAAATTCAATTCTTAAATTTCTTCTTCAATTTTCCCACCAAACAGTGATATCTGGAGAAGTGGAGGTAAATGGGGGCTCTCAGAAATAAGCTCAGGGGTAGGTTCATCAATCAGTGAGTTGTCAAGGTTAAAATGTGTGCCTTTGTACTCTACTAAATCCTTAATATTAAAGTCGAACCATTATTAAAACCTTCAGGAAGGTCGAGAACATAAGTATTATCATTAATTTTCTTGAGAATTTTGAAAGGCCCTGCACTTTGTGTATGCAACTTTTTAACAATTTCCGGAGAAAACCGTTCCGGATGTATCCGGACCATTACGTAGTCACCAACATTAAATTCTTTGAACCTCCTTCTTAGATTTGCTCACACTTTATAGTTAGTATTGATATCGTTGATCTTTTTACTGATTTTCTTATGCAGGTCATGAATGTGAGATGCAAATGCAGATGCTAACTAAGATACTCTATGATGTGCAGACACAGGGACAAAAAATAAATATAATGATTTGTTCTTGTAATACAATTCGACTTGTAATATTTAGATTAGCAGATGTACATGGCAACAGAATCACTCACTCACTAATCTAGCAGAATACAACACAATCACAATTGATATTAAAATTGATAACAACATGCATGCAATAGCAGTTCCGAAAATACTGGGTCGAAAAAAAACAAAACCTTCGTCAGTCTGAACTTGTTCGACGTGAGGGACCTCTAGAGGCGGTGTGACGACGCCAAATCTGAGGGGAGGAAATTTTCCTCCGAGAGTGATGTAACTGGGATGAAGTGGTGCGTCTGGGTGAAATCGTCTGTGCCACAAACTGATGCCTAAACGACTCTCCACAATATCTGCAATCTGAGGAGTCATGCGCTCAACGTATCCGACTGGGATGTCGAAAGGCTAGTAGTTGAACCACTGAGAAAGCTACAAATCAACTACGCTAGTCTCGGGATCGTACACGAACTGTGCGTCCTCGGCTGCAAGATCAGCCATGCACCAACGGACAACAGGCCGAGAACTCGAGTCGACGAACGAAGCGGAGGTCTGACAGTGATGGACTGATTGACGACGAGGCATGTGAACTGGACGATGACGAGGGGGGCGGCGTCGACTGGATGACACGGTAGTGATGGAGCGCGGATGATGTGGTGGCCATTGGTAGGCTATTATGGATGAGGAGGAGATCGGGGGTTTGGCTGCTGTTCTGGGCAGATGTGAACAGGGGTGGGAGTTGGCGGTTATGGTGGAGGGGAGAAGAAGGGGGGACTACTACTCGGGGCGGATGAGAGCAGCGAAGGACTGGGAGGCGGGGCTGTTATGGCGGAGAGGAGGAGAAGAACAGGTGGGGGAAAGGTTGTTTGCGGTTGCGGAGGAGAGATGGGTTTGGCGGCTGTTTGGGGAGAGACGGGAGAGAGGGGAAGCGGTGACGTTGCTTTAGAGAAGAAGGAAGGCGGGAGGTTTTTTTGGGAGGTTGGCAGTTGTTTGGAAGTGGGGAACTGAGGAGGGCTCACGGGCGGACGAAAGGGGAGCGGGCTGGCGGCCTGTGGAGAGAGTGGTGTGGGCGGCTGTTGGGGAGGAGACGAGGTGGTGGACTGAGGGCTTGTGGGAGAGATGAACGAGAGGGGAGGGGATGTTCGGCTGATTGTTTGACGTGGGAAAAAACGGGGAAAAGTTGGCGGCTGGGAGAAAACGAAAAAGAAACAGGGGTATCAGCCTAGGGTTTCACACCAACAATTAGGCTAACACAATATTTTTTCATTCAATTTTGCCATCATAATTCTGATTACAGCAGTGTTTAAATAGAAAAGAAAAATACAGATTTGGAAGATTCCCTAAATCAATCATATCTCTCACAACCAATCAGATATTAAAACTAAACAACCACCAAATCTAACCCACAATTCAAATTTCAAATTAACTACTAAACTGAAATAACTACTAAACTAAAACCACAAGGTAGGGATATGATGCAAAGCTGAAACTCGGCGTCTCATGCGCTAATAAACAAGGCGAAAATCCCGTGCACGCGGCTGGATTTTCTCATCACGATGACTTTTTTTGGGGATAAAATAGATGATTTTTGTTTATCACGATCTACTAAATTCAAAAATATTAGAACAACAAATTGCATATATTTTTAAAAAAGACCAAATCAGTCTCAATTATTATTTGTTTACCTAATGATCAGATGCTGCGTGAGAGTGGTTACCTAACTATTGGGACCTCCGAGGAGAATGCCATCAGCAGAGTGAAAATTGGCCCAAGACTGAAAGTGGTAAATTTTTATCAATTGTTTCAAGAACATTAACTTACCAATCATCCTTGATTTTGATATGGACGCCTTTGAAGATAACCATATTTAACTAAGTTTGAAACAGTCATAATATTTGCAGGAAGTCAGATGTTTTATTTTGAAGTAATATTGCAAATGCATTACATCATATTTTATTTATATCAGAATGAGGACATAAGCTACCTTTACATGCATAGAAGCTATTATTTTTCTGAACTTGATCCTGCTGCATTCCTTCTCTTATCTTGTGATTAGTTGAATTCCTAAGATCCTTTTATGTCAATCTCTTATGTGTGTTTTCCATTTAGAATTTGAGAAAACATTGATGAATTTTAAGTGTAGTTTAAAGTGTGTGATAAATGATGTACATATTTTCACCTGCATTTTCCTTCTAAATTTCAATGGTCATGAACCCTGAGATTGTTGAGTGAAGTAGTTCTATTATCATAATTACTGTAAAAGATCTACCTATATGTCCGAAAATTAGTAGAAATTAATACAAAGGTCTCGCTACTTGCCTTACGCAAATTATATGCATAATTATTCATGGTCTCTGGATCTTGTCCCTACGGTATCATTTCATATATCTAGACCTTATCCCTCGTACACTAGAAACAAATATAATAGGACCTTTCTTTAATCTCTCTGATCAGTTCTCATTTCTAATTCCAGTATTGATTAATAAGAATTTGAATTATTGTAATGTTTGTATAATGTCACATTAGCGATGGTTTTAGGTTATTTAAAAGAAATGTCAGCAAATGTGAAGAATATGGTAATGCTAAACATCTAATCATCCTAATTAAGAACGGAAATAAATCGCCGACTGCTTATCATAAAAGATCCTGATAGAACTTTCAAATATTTTTTTTATAAAAGCTGACTAGAAACAGAAAGCACCTGTAAAAGGGAGGGAGAAAGCAAGAAAAACGAAAGGAAAAAAGAGGATCCAGGTATCGTGTAGCATGGGCGATAGATTAATTAGCTTGAAGAGAAGGAAAAACCTAAGAAGCTGCAAGAGCAAGGAGAAGGATTTTTCAATTATTTGTATCAGAAAAACTTCTTTTTTGGCTATTGATGAAAATCTCCAAATTTTAACAAACCCTTGAAACACTTCTTCTTTTGTACTAATAAATCCAACTAACTTACATACCCTTGAAAGATTTCTTCCTTTTTACTAATAAATCCAACTAAATATTTATAACTATTCTCGAAGGCCTACTACGTAATAAACCCAACTAATAACTAGAAATTAATGCTAAAGGTTTACTACTTCCCTTACACAAATTGCCTCATAGTTATCCCCAGTTACCTATGGTGTTGTCCCTTCAGTATCATCTCATTTATTATTTGATCTTAATCCATGTGTGCAAAAAACAAGTATACCAGACCTTGACTTCATGTTCATTTAATCTCATTGTATTCTAGCCTTGATCTCGAATTTTGACTTATTTCGGTTACTGTATAATGTCACATTAGCTGTACTTTTTTGTTATCTAAAGGACATGGCAAGAGTATGATAATGCTAAACATCTAATATACATAATTAAGAATGGAAAGAAATAGATGGTAGATTATTACCAAAGATCCTGAAACATATTCGTCGACAAAAACAAAGATAACTAGAATGAGAGAGTACCTTTAAAAAGGAGGCAAAAAAAGAAAAAAAAAATAGAATTAAGGTATTGCATACCATTAGTAATTAGATTAGAGAGCTTGAAGAGAAGGAAAAGCCTAGCAAAGCTGCAGTAGTGAAGAGACGGAGTGATATTGGCTCGGCTCGGCCTCATTGCAAATATTGTATACTCTGAAAACCTCTCTTAGGCTATTGATACCTGAAAGGCTGAGCCAAACCAATACCCTTTCATCTCTGCATCTGCATTTTTTTTTCCATAACTGAAAAAGGGTGCTCATACAAACTCAAGCATATATAGTCTGTGTTGAGCAGTTCTCTGAACCTGTCAATATTATAAAGTTTCTCTTTCTGTTAAACCGTATGATGATTTGTTTAGTGAGAGAATGAGTTTTCAATTAGTTAATCTCATGCATGTTTACAAAAATAAAAAATAAAAAATAAAGAAGTTGTGGACAAAGTTTAGCTGCTTGGTGGCTGGGAATTTAGGAGGAAGGTATCCTTGGTTGGTTGAAATGTTCCGCAATGTTAGTTTTACCCAAAGGGAGACCTTGCTTGTGGACAAGTCCTTTTTGAAAATACAATCTAACATTAACCAAAATATGGAATCTTTCACTATCTTCTGCAAGTCTTATCTTCGAAGGGAGCCAAGGATTTCTATTTCAAGTCCTAATTATGTCATGCGGGAATTTTGTTCTCCAAGTCTTGATTTGGAAAGAGGCAAGGTCTCCACTTTATTAAACATTTATATTAACCTCCTCAGTACATACTGTTTCACTAGTATGTACTAAAACATTGAAGCCTTTAAGTCAACAAGATCTTAATGAAACAAGTTATATCAAAAGTATACCTTCATCTGAAATATCATTTAAGCATATGAACCTAAAATTCCAGGGGGGTAAATTTAACCTTTGACCCATTTGCTAGTGCAATCATGCAGCAGATCTTCTGATATCAAAAGAGGAGCATGGGATTAAACCACCTTAGCAGTTGAATGTTTTAATTGCGGACAGACCAATGTACTACTGCCAAATTGTGGATAGATCCATAGAATCCCTGTTTCTATTATTGCAGATAGAATGCCTGGATTCTCAGCTCCGTTAGTTTGTCCGTTTCAATTAGTCGTAAGTATGGATCATTATGCGACATCGGTTTATGAAGCTTATATGTTTCAGTTTATGAAGCCAAATCTTAATGTGAAACTAACATCATTGAGAATCCCCAGGGTCTATCTGCAACAATAGAAGTACAAGGGGCTTATCCACAATTAACCCTATAAATTATATTATGTTGCTTAGATACATCTAGGTATAGCTTTATAGAAATGTTAGGGACACACCCACAACCACAATCCCAACCACACCTCTACTCTCTCTATAGTGCATTGGGACCCACATGAAATTTTATTTTTAAAATTTCATGTGGGGCCAATGCACTATAGAGAGAGTAGAGGTGTGGTTTAGATTGTGGTTGAGGGTGTGTACCTAACACCCCTCATAGCTTTAAGTCATGCAAATGTCTCTAGAATAATTCTATTCGGACTTTATCGACCGACAAGCACCAATTCTTAGATTCTATTGGGTCGGTCTTGAGACTGCTTCATTAAAAAAGTGCCAACTAGGTCTGTGTCTGTTAACAATTGTCCATATCAATTCGAATAATGTTGCCAACCATTCTTTTCTCTGTTGGCCAATTGTAACTTCACTGCTCCAAGAATTTAAACTTGCAGAAACTGTTTGAAACTAGTTAATATTGCACTAAAATATAGACCAAGGAAGCCAGGATCTCTGAGAAAGTAGATCCCTGGTTACAGATCCACAACTTCATGGAAAAGGCCACATAAATGCTGTCACTTTTCGTTGGCGCACCATTTCTCACGTTTAAATGGTTCATTTGGTGTCTTTATCTTTACATATTTGGACGAAGAGATTGACATTAAACATGATGACATTAAACATGATGATCTCTCATAATCTGACACATGTTTACATAGGGGAAAATCATGCTAATATTGTTTGATGCATATGCATCTGAATCCCTTCAGATTTGCTCCTAATTTGATTTGGGTCATAGCAAGATTCTTTGATGCGGATGTGCTCTAATCCGAACAGTATGGACTCAAGAAGTTCTATCAAGTATTCTAGATGAAGCAATAAAGAATCTTCACAACTACAGCAAGCATGATGCGATTAAAAGATTTGTAGACTACGAAGTGCATTGGGTTGCTTCATTCCTATGACAACGCGTTAATTTTATCAACATGTTTACTATATAGTTAAGTTCATAAAGTTCTGTGATGATATGTTGGTGAAGTCTTACTGATCTTTTGAATATCGCTCCATGAAAATGATAGCTCTTTCCAGCAACAATGTCGAACGGAAATAACTGGTATAAACCTGCAATCCGAGTTCTCCACGGGAATCTGTAAGAAAAAGAGAAATTTAGATGCAAACTGCACCAATGATCCTCCTCACACAATCACAATATTTTTCTGCCTAAGAAGCCGAGCGTTATCATTAAAACAGAGGAACTCCACTTGTATTGCGGTCCAGATTTGAATGCAGATTTTCACTAAGGGCCTCTTTGTTTCGCGAACCACAAAAAATTGAAATTGAAAACATCATGGAGATCATATTTCCTTGTGTTTCTATAGATTTCCTCAAAGTAGTTGTTTTTTGTTTGTTTCACGTAGAAAACATGGGTGTGGAAACATACCCCTTATATTTCCTCAATTTTCTATGATTGGCTGGGGAGCTACAACTAGGAAAAGAAAACAACAAAAACTCAATTTTCAACATTACGTTTGTTTGGTTGGAGATGAAACATGATGGAAATGTAGAATGTGCTCATCATGGTAAGTTCACCCTCAAAACAAGACTTCTCCAAAATGAATGCCAATACGTACATGCAGCCGCAACCCAAGCTATGTACATAATTAGCTTGAGGCCAAATAAACCCAGATTTCAAGTAACCGATGGCTATAAATTAGCTAAAAAAACCAACAACAAGCTGAATAACATTAGCTCGAAGCTAAAAACCAACATCAAAGTGACTGTAACAGCTTCAAAGTAGCCACAAATTAGCTCAAAAATCAACAACAAACTGCATAACATCAGCTCATCGATAAAAACTAACATTAACCTGATTCTAACAGCCGCAATCTGGCTATAATTAAGCCCCAAAACCATCAAGTATATGAATAACACCTACTCGAAGCTAAAATACATCAAAAATTGATTGTATATACCACAAGCTGGCTATGATTTAGCCCAAAAACCAACACCAATATGAATAACACCTGCTTGTAACTAAAAATCAACATAAACTGATTCTAACAGCCACAAAATGGTTATATTTTTGCCCAAAACCCAACAATAACTTGAAGACAAAAGCCTCGCAACGGCTATATGTTAGCTCAAATTAACAAAAACCAATATCAACATGAAGATACAGTCATAACAACGGCTAAATTTTTCAACGTTTACATTTTAGCCCAAACCCCAACACAATATGACACATCCTAATGATCAAAAAACAAGTAGTCCCAACGGCTAAATTTGCCGCAATACCTATATATACAAGCAACCAATATGTGTATAGTGCTCATGATCTTTCATTCTCTCCTACAAATAGGTAATAAAATTCTTCTAAATTTTTTTAGTAGACATAACAAGATGAATGGATTTGAAGGGTCTCAACAAAATGAAGTTCGATGCTATTGTCAAATCCCAAAACCATTTAAGATGTGCAAAAACGGTAAGAATAAGGGTAAATATTTTTGGGGTTGTGCAAAATACCCAAAATAGGCAATGCAACTTTTTTGCTTGGGCTCAAGGTGATAGTGAAAAGAAGATAGTCATACCAAAATTCGAGACAATGAAGATGAAAAATAAAGAAAGTTCCAATACCAAACCGCAAGATGAAATAAAAATGAAGAGAGCGATGCAAAAGTTTGAAAATAATTTGTCAAAGTTTAAAAGTGTGAATGTAGAAGATAAGAAAGTTTCAAAAACCAAACAATTGAATCAAGAGTTGAAGCAAGCAAAACGTGAAGTTGATCGTTGGAAAACTTGTGCATTTTTTATGTTTATTTTGTATGCTTCTTATGTTGTCAAACATTATAATTTGTAACTTGATGAAGAATATATGAAGGGTTGAGTGAATATATGGAAATATATTTAATAGTGAATATATGTACTCAGATTTGGTCATTATCATCATGGGATGTCCGCCAAAGTTAGTTGTTGATAACATTGTAGGCTGTATTTTTGCCATGCCTACACAAAGAATCAACAACTCATGACTGCATGTATCAGATTATGATAATCATCATAACAATACATAATATATAGTTTTGAATTTTTTTTTAAAAAACATGCTCTAGAAATAGTCAATAGAAAAATCATGAATTGCCATACCCATGCAATATTATGATTACAGGTTGCAAATGTGAAAATATGATCATCTTAATAAGTTCCTCATCCCATGAGCATGTTCTTAAAAGGTACCTGCAATTAAGAATATCGTCACAACACAATTATTGATATAGTCTAACAACAAGTGCTAAAATAAACTTTAGAAGTGCCAACAAATATAATAGCAAGGTTCAGCAGAAGATAATATCGTCAAACAAAAGCAAAAGTAATACAGTCATTAGAGTACATAATTGTCAAACAAAATATTATCAGTTTAACAGACCTTGATAAATCATGGTAATTGCTGCTCCCAAAAAAGAGGTCAATGAATTACAAATCCTTCATATGTTAGGATCAAAGCTCTATTGATGTTCTTTCATGAAATTATCAATTAGAGCCCTTTGTCCATACTCACTCTTGCAATTAAAGTGCATGGTAGCACTTTCATGCTCGAAGAACTTGTCAAAGAACATCTCCAGGATAGCAATAGGATATTGATCTTTATATGCAAAGATAGAATGAGATAGTTTCTTTGTCCAATGCATATTGATTGTTTTCATAGAAGCTGAGAACCCCTTCACCTCTTCAACCATTTGTTTCATAAGCTTAATATCCATGCTAGTTTTTTGACCCTTAACTTTGTTCAATTTTTGGGTGGGATTGTTAACATTGGCCATAACAAAAGATGATTGAAAGTTAGTAGAATGAGATTTCTCCTTACTTTGAGACTGAGTTTCATAGCCATCTAGGTCCTGAACTTCTGGATCATTATCATCCTCGTCATCAAGATTAATAGCCCCAGAAGAACTACCAATCTTGTCTGCTATATCCTTGGCATGATCACCTCTAGCTTGATCATCACTAATGATGATGGAAAATTCTTCATAGTATTTTAAAGGCTTGTTGATATAATCTTTAAGCCTGCAATTGTTCTTATCCTGCACAATAGATTAAAATTTAGTTTTTTAAAAGCATGCCATATTTTTAATTGTTATAACAAATTAAATTATTCATACATCTTTCCACCTATCAAAACTATCTTCATCCATGATAATAGTTTGTGTTTCCATCCCATCTTGCCTCGCTAAGGTTGCGACAAGTTTGCATGTCTTGAAAATGAGTTTTTAGACTCTTCATATGATTCATGACATGAAACTTAGTAAATTCACTCCCAAAATGATTGTTCACATAGCCTGCCGCTATATTGAATGCAACTGGCTTAGAACTTTTTAGCAACTTTGAAGCCATTTTTTTTGCTAAACTTGCTAGGTAAGGAATGAGAATCTCATTATGCTTCGCATTCCACCACATATGACTCACACATGAGTTCTTGCCCTTAGTGCCTAACTTTTTTTTTTCTTGTTGCTATCTTTTTAGGTGACGTTTCAAGCATCTTCAACATGTGGTCTTTTGTTACTACCTGATGATGTGTTAGGAGAAATTTATTGCATATGATGATAATTGACATGACTTGTCAACATGTTCATATATGATATTTGGTTGGTGCATAGGCAAGTAGCTACCGTCAAAATTTGGAAAATAACCAAATGCAGGTTGTGGATGTCCAAATTGTGAAGGAGGAAATAACATGAACCCCGAATTGAGCTCATTGTTCAATTGATTAACTGGGTTCCTTGGGTCTTTGGAGATTTGTCTCCCATCCCTGCAGTAAACTAACATAAAAATATTGAAAAACCATTTTATAACCAACATGAATATTATATAACTGATAACAAGTCATATGACTGAATAACAACC
This sequence comes from Asparagus kiusianus, assembly GCA_022839385.1. NCBI lineage: Eukaryota > Viridiplantae > Streptophyta > Magnoliopsida > Asparagales > Asparagaceae > Asparagus > Asparagus kiusianus. The sequence continues at coordinate 455,895 of BQKN01064424.1, read as the reverse complement.
AATCACAAATAATTATTACCAATGATTGTTTTAAGTCTTGTTCATAAGTATCATGCATATAAAAGAAAATGACAATTATTGAAATATTACAAACTAAGATAAAAAAAAGTTTGAACACAAACATGGATCGTCAAAGCTCACATTCCTATCTTAGTAGTGACACCTCCACGGTGTTGATCACAATAGTCAACCCATATTTCCCAAGCTATTTGATCTCTATGTTGGACCCACTCGTTTATTGACTGTGTTTGTTCTCTTTGAGTTTGGGATTGAGAAAAATCAACAATATTATCATCAACTTCATGTGCCTCATCATCTTCTTCATGTAAAGTGCTAACATCCTCATTAAGTATATTGTCGTTTGGATCCACAATTACTATGTAGTTGTGGAGTATTGTGCATATCAATACAATATCAACTTGGATATAAAATGATAGTTGGGCTTAGCAGATAGAATCTTGAATCGATTCTTCAATATACCAAAAGTAACTTCAATCTTAGTCCTTAATGAGGAATATTTAAGGTTGAACAACTCCCTTCTATTACTGGGTGTTTTTCATGTGTGTTCTTTCAAATGATAGAGGACACCATGAAAAAGAGAGACGAAACCTGGCATTGTCGTGTATCCCGCATCACACAAATAATATTTGCCTATACTTTGTATGACACAAATAATTATTTTTTAAAAAAGTTGACCAAATAACTAATTTTTGTGTTAAATATTAAAATGGTTATTAAAGTGGCATTACCATCATAAACTCTCAAGCCATGAGGTTGTGGCCTAGATAATACATCTTGTAGGACCCTATAATCATTGGCGGAACCCTCCCACCCAGCTAATACATAAGAGAGAAGCCTATCAGGTATACAAGTTGTAAGAACATTTTATGTAACACCTTTACTTCCTCGAAATCGAGCAATAAGGCTAGCGGGAACCATAGCATCAATATGGGTACCATCTATCATACCAATGTAATCCTATAAAGTAAATAAAAATTTTCAAGCTAAAACATATAATTTTAATAATGCAACTAAACTAAGTATTTGTAAGGATAGACAATATACCTTGAAATATGGGTAGTAATTAGGATTATTAAGAATCTCTTGTGCTATTTCTCTAGGCGCTTATTTCATATATCGTCCACACAAATGAGAAAGAGATTCTAGGACTTTATTGAAGTACCTACGAACAGTCTCACTGGATCTTATAAACTGAGACCTTAGGACACAATTTTTAGTTTTATGTCCTAAAATATTCAAAATCATAGCAAGCTACTCCTCTATTTTAATGTGCCGAGAGTCCTGTAATAAATATTTTTCCTCATGATCTTCACAAGCTTCATAAAGACACCACTACGCATTCTAACATAGTTTTGGAAAATGTCACTAAATCCATTATAGATACGATTTAAGTATTCAATTCTTTGCTTATTTTGCTTTATTTTTTTACTAGGATCCCTACTATTCTTCTATGTCTACTCTACATTCTCCTTCAAAAAGTAAATACTATTACCATCATAGAAAATGCAGCCCCTGAGACCATTGTCATAACCGCTTCCTCATCAACTCCATCACCATCCATTTACAATACCCACACCTATGTTACACACACAGTTATCAACTATATAAATCATATGACCATTTACAGAAAAATAGACTTAAGCAATCCCTTTAGCTATACAATTGATATGTGTGTATCTTCATCCTTGCTTCAGGAGCTTAGCGATCCTCATGGGAGTTTGAGGATAGATGATTCTCATGATATCTTGAGAATAGGGACGTGAACAAAGTCGTTGAAGGTGACAACGTCGAAGAGTACAGAAAAAGCTGTAGGAAACACTTTGGAGTTCCAGCGATCAACTGCACGTGATGCCGCGGTCGACCGCGAACATGCACACTCAGAAAAAATCTCTGGATTTTTCACAGTTGATCGCGATGGATTCTACGGTCGACCGCCAAAACCCTGTAGGCGATTCTGGTTTCGATCATTTGCCACGGTCGACCGCGATGGGTTCTACGGTCGACCACCAAACCCTGTAGTCGATTTTATGTTTCTGTCAATTACCACGATCGACTGAGATGGGTTCTGCAATTGACCGCAAGTCAGGCTGGGCTAGACTTTCAGTTTCTTGTTCGTTTTAGGCTTTGTGTTTGATATATATTAAAACACGACTTTTTTAGTGTTTAGGGAGAACCGGATTGTATCCAGAAACGAGATCAGGGAGATTGTTCTTTGATCTAGAGAGATTGTGTGAGAGATATTTGTAATCTATTATTTCTCATAATCTAGAGAAGATATTTTCCTTTGACCAACTTAATTCTTTTTGTGTTTTCTTTTGTCTTCTTCACAACCCACTCTTGATAGTTCTGCAATCAAGAGGGCTCGTCCAGCGACTCGTATCAAGTTGGTATTAGAGCAATTAGATACTGTAAAGGAGGAATCCTGTGTATGGTCCTTACTCGATCGCAGTACAAGAAGTTAGGTGAGATCCTTATTTCTTTAGAAGGAAATCGGAGATTAAGGAAGAGGAAGATGACTGAAGGGGATAGTTCAGCAAGACTTGATGCATTAGAGAAACATATCTAGACAATGGGTTTGACTCTTACACAGCTCGTCAATCTTTTCCAAGGAAAGGACAAAAATGTGGAATCTTCTTCGAAAGACAATAAAAAACTTGTAGAGTCCGATGGGGGAGGGCGAGGAATCTGATTCTGATAAGGAGGCTGAGATTGTCAAGACTGTTCTGCATTAAGGGGGTAAGGATTCTTACCAGAATTTGAAGATAGACTTTAAAGTGACGATTCTAGTTTATGATGGGAGTGTCAACGTCAAGAGGCTCAACGATTGGATCGAGCGGATAGAGACATATTTTACCCTCTACGGATATTCATCTAAGGAGAAACTCGTATTTGTGACTTTGAAGCTTTGGAGGCATGCATTGATATGGTAGAAATCCTATTGCAAGAAGGAAAGGAAAGCAATGTCGTGGAACAAGTTTAAGGAACTACTTAGGAAGCAGTCCTACCCGGTAGGGTTCCTCGAGGAGTATTGGTACAAGTAGTATGGATTGCGCTAAAGGTTCAACCAGACTGTTCAAGAGTAAACGATGGAATTCTAGCAGCAGGCGATGGTCCTCAACATCGCGCGGAGGAATATTCTATTTTTATGAAGTATATAGTGGGTCTAAATGGATATATCCGAAAGGAGATGAAGCTGTTCATAGTTTATAGTCGAGTCCATTACAGAAACAAGTGTGAAGGCTATTGCTATTGAGGGTAGACAGAAGAAGGGCAATGAGACGAATGGGGACTCCAAACAGACGGGAGGTAAGTCTAGTGGCTCTCAACCTAAGGAAGAGAAAGGGTGATTCGGAGAAGGCAGGATTAACACGTACATCAATTGTTGGGAAAAGTACCCTTATCTGAAGCCGAAGGTGTTGACCCTATAGTTTTGATGATGATTTGGCAAACAATTCAGTACTAATACGCTTTCTAGTGTTTTTGTGTTTATAGCTTATTTTCAGGTATTTCAACACAAGTCAATCAAGAGCGTTAAAGATTCAAGTTCTATTGTGTGGTTCTACCTAGGTATATATTTAGTTTACCTACGTATATTGTATGATTAGGTATATGTTTAGTTTACCTACGTATATTGTATGATTATATTCAAGCTCAATATATATATACTTAACACGATTTATAACGGTTTCTATCATATAGATTTTTTTTAAACGTTGTTAAAACATCTTTATCCTTTGTTTACAGCTCTTTCATATTACACTATATACATATAATATATGCACAATACATATATGATTATTTACATGTCTGAATCAAATTTCACTTTCGTAAAAATACAGGTTTTCTGAGCTGTTTTCAAAATCAGGGAGTTTTAGCAAACGAAAAATGATTTTCCAAAAATTTCTTTTCAAACATGTTTATTTCATGATTTATAAACTTTCCCCAAAGTTTCACTATTTTTGGATATGATTTAATATTTTTAACGTATTTACAAAAGTCCCCTAAAACCTGTAAATTCTCATATATCAGAATTCGGTCGACCGATACGGTTGACCGACAGACGTCTGTTTCTAAAAAAGTTTTCGAAAGTTTTCCGGTCGACCGAATTTTTCGTCGGTCGCCCGAAATTTCCTTTCGGTCGACCGAAATTCACGTCGGTCGACCGCCAGCTTTAAAACCCTATTTCTTTTGTTTTTTTGAACTAATCGGTCGACCACACCGGTCGACCGACGTGTTGCCAGACTGAGCCTAACGGCTAGTTTTTAAATTGGTTTTTTGGTCTTTTTACAATCTTTTAGCTGTTGCATTGGGGTGCTATATATACCCCATTGCTGCTCTTCTTCTCTTTTTTATCCAAGAAATCCAAGTTTATTGTTTTACAAGTTATTAATCGCGTTTAAGAAGTGTTTAAGAGCTGTTTAGTTAATCCATTTTCAAGAGGAGGTTCTCTACAACAAGAAGAGGATTTCATCTTCATTCCTTCAGCTCTTCTTGGTTCATTGAGAAGTTTTCTAAACTCATTCCTATAGCTTATTCTATTTCACTTTCATTTGATTAGCTATATTTATTGAGTTACAGTTTTTGAGTTTCATTCACTGTTATCACACACACTTATTGAGCTTAATATTTTCATATTATATATTGTGGATTGTGGGGTGTGATTTAGTGAGTGTGAGCTTCATTGTGTTCTCACTTGTATTTGAGGACAAATCATTATACTTAACCTTTATTTGTGAGATCACTTGTAATACACTTGTACACCGAGAGAAGTGTGAGGAGAGAGACGGGGTCAAATCCAAAAGGAGTGGCGTCGATTGACGAACCTAGGGAGAGGTTGTAATCGAGCACTTGAGGAGGAGGACACGGGCTAGATTCCTACACTTAGTGTGTAAAGTGTGATTGTAAGTGATTGTGTAGTGTGAGAGTTTTCGGTGAACTTGTAAACCGAGTGTGTAGAAGTTCCGGCTTCCAAACCGGATTGTGATAGTGGATATCTCCTCAAGGTGAGGAGCGGGGACGTAGGTCGTGGGGACCGAACCTCGTGAACATATCGTGTGTTTGCGTTTTTATTTGTCTCATATTTTCTTGTGCATAGTCTTATTGTTCTTGTTGCTCATATCTATCTCTTGCAAGATTATATTGTTTAACATAATTTTAAATTAGCCATAAATTGGAATTAGATTAGCATAAGACCCTAATCACCCCCCTCTAGGGTCTAACAGAAGGGGTTGAAGCAAAAGGAGGAGAAGAAGGCATACATAGTAGCATAAGGTTCGAAGAAAGTTTCTGGGATGACAGAACCTAATAGCAGTCTCAATATTATAGTAGGGAAGCAGGCCATGACAGAGGATGAAGACTCCAGGGAAAAACTCTTTGTTTTGAAGCTGCAGATCAAGACCAGCTTGGTTGATGCCATAGTGGATCCAGGGAGCCAGAAGAATTTGATATCCGAGGCCTTGGTTTAGAAGCTGGGATTGAATATGGTCAGTGTAAGGACCATGAATTTTCGATACTAGTTAAAATGATTTTTGGGTATTTTAAAATATTCAATTATTATTTAAAAGAGTATTTGTATTTTTCTCGAATTCCTATAATTTTCTATGATTTAAAAATCTGATTATATATTTATTTAAATGATTTTGGTATTTATAAATTTATTTTGTGCGGTAAAATTTTCTAGAATTAATTTGTTACGTTACCGGTACTATTACGTATTATTTTAAATAATATGTTTTATTGTTAATATATTACGTATTATTTTGTATAATACTTTATATTATTAATTACGTATTTCTGTATATAATTTGTTGTATTATTTCAACTGTTACATATTATCTGTCGTATTAGTATAACTAGTACGTTTTACTGTGTATATAATTATCACATAATTATTTGATTTTAAATATAAGTAAATATATTATTATTATTATTTATTATTGTTTAATTATACAATATGGGTATTTTTCAACTATTTCGTATCAAATATTGTAATAGCTCAACATGTACGTTTTTAATTGTAGATTATTATTATGTAATTACTTTAATTTTTAGGTACTCAAAAGTATTTATTTTAATTATTTTAACCTAAACCCTAACCCTAATTACTATTATACGTATATATATAAACCACATCTCTTCTCTCTCCTGTTCATGAGAAAAACACCGCCGCCCCCATTATCATCTTCTTCTTCCTCTCTCTCTCGTTAACTCCCTGAACCAAACCCACCTCCGCGCCCTCAGCCTCAACTCGTCGCCAGCCTCCACCCTCGTCGCCGTGACCCCCACAACGTCGCCGCCTCGACCAGCACCCCAACCCCGGCTTCGTCGTCGCCGGCGGACATCGACCCATGCGCAGCCACCATCTCCACGAACTCCTCCCCTCGTCGCCAGCCTCCCCTCTCGCTCCACCACCTCCTCACCCCTCCGACCACGCCCAGCACCCCGACGACGCCGAGCTCAGCCTCCTCCACGCCTCCAAGCATCGCCGACGGCCACACCCAGATCCACGTTCGAACTCGCCTCCATGCCGCCTGAGTCGACCGCCGCCATGTCTGCTTCCTCGTCGTCGTCGACCCCAAGCTGCCACCTCCTCCAGACCAGCCCAGCGACTGCCTCGTGCTGCCATGAGCTCCCCTGCCCCGCCGCTGCGAACCGCTGCCCAGATCCGACCATCAGCCACCATCGCCGCCTCCTGCAGCACCACCCTCGCCCCTTCTCTCCCCACGACCACCGAGTCGACGTCGTCGCTGCCTCCTCCGCCCCTCGTCGCCGACGAGCGCCACCGAGCTCCTCCTCTTTGTCCGTCCAACTCGACAACCACCCAACCAGCCCCCGACGCAGCCACCATCACCTCCCTTGACTCGCTGACGTCGCCTCCCGAGCTCACCGCCAACCAACACTTCCACGTACGCCACCTGTTTGATCATATGCCAACACACAACTAGTGGAAGAACCGCCCCCTCTAGCCGCCAGCAAGCCCGTCGGAGCTCCGAGTCATTCCAACGGCATTCCCGAGCAACCGCTTCAGTGCCGTCGCCTCATCATCAGACCCCACGGTCTCGCAGGCAAGATCCCGAACCTTGATTATTTCATTTTAATTATTAGTTTAACGTAAATTATTATGTGACTCGTTATTCAATTTCTAGATCTGTTATGAGTTGGTTAATTAGATTAGTCTGTGATATATTATTATATGCGTGAGATTGCTTGACATGAATAGCTGTGTGGAAGCTTGTTGTGTTATCACTTAGTTGTTATCAAATAGGAGAGACTGTATATGAAGACGACTTCTGTTAAAAGTATGATTTATAAGCGTGCTTCAAAGCATGGCTATACTTGCTCGACATCGATATCCCGATGTGAGGAGTCCCGAGTTCCCTCGATATCGATATCCCGGTATGAGGTTTCCTTGATTATTATTATTATTATTATTATAGCATTGACTAGACGGTGCACTCTTGATCGGACGTGTTGTGGATCACGGTTATTTTCATAGTTTTACAGAAGTTGTTCCACGGTAACTCCGTGGCTAGTGCATAATATTTCATGTACAGTTGCTTAATTAATTTGACAAACATGGGGTTTTAAAGGGGAATTGGACGGAGAATATAGTATGTATATAAACGGGCACAGCGCTTTCTTGTTATCGTGATATCGTGAGTGTTATGTACATGGGCCAGAGGGCCAATACTTGACTTGAAGGCGGCCCCCGGACGACTTTACGGGGACCCGATTATATACTTCAAAATATTCTCCCCCAATTCAAATAACATGTAAAATAAGAATAATATGCTTGGGTGTTTTATGGTGGTCTTTGTTGGTTTTATGAGATGTAGACTAGTTGTATTTCTGTTCATACACAGATCGGGGTTAATATTTAATTATCTATAATTTGAGACATATGGTATATACATGAGGGTTTCCTTGTTTGGATTATTTCGCTCGACGTACTACGTCTCAAGTTATAGGTATTTAAGTATTAATCCCATCTAGCCGTGTGATTTGGGTACTTGGATGATTACCCTGTTGACTAGCTGCGTGATCTTGACACTTGGATGGTTTTCTTGGATTCTTCTGATGATTTTATTTCAGTGATAGATTGCAATTAGATTATTAGTAATTCCATTTGCAAGTTATTATTATTGTTATCACTGTATTTGCTTTGGTCGTTCGATCGTTCCTGTTTCTTTCTGTGGGATCTTGCCGTGTGTCACCCACACGCTGACGTACACCTGTTTTTCTCTGGTGTACGTCAGACTTAGGAGAAGAGTAGGTTCAGCAGGAGCCAGAGGATTCACAGCAGGAGTACCTTGAAGACGGTGTAGCAGAAGAAGCTGAAGCTTAGTTATTTGATCTTAGTTTTCTTTTTATATCATTTCCTTCCGCTGGATCATTGTATTTTATATTTTCAGTATTTCTTTCAGATAGTCTTGTATAAGAGCACGTTTGACCCGAATATTATGCCTGGGATGATAGTCAGTTGTGATATGTATATTTTCTTATTCTGAGTTGTTTATTATATTCTTGCTACTGTGATCGGGGACCTGTGCCTTCGTTTGTATTTCTTGACGCTTAGCGTATTAGATTGAGAAGACGGGGTCAAGCACTTATCTCTTCTCAGTCTAATACGTCGCGGGCTTGTTCACGTTCCGATTCCCCGGTATTTTGGGAAGCGGGGCGTGACAGTCAGACATCTGAAACCCTATCCTTTAGGGTGGATTCAGAAGGAGGCGAGATTGAGTATGATCAACCAATGCACTTTCAGATTTGTACTCCATGAGTCATATATTGACGAGGTCACATGCGATGTCATTCCGTTGGATGTTTGCCAAGTGATACTGGACAATCCTTATTTATGGGATAGGTATGTGGTCTATGATAGGCGGGTCTAAAAGTATACGTTCACCAAGGATGACGAGCAATTCATATTTCATTCGGCATCTCTTCCACAGGAGACGAGTTTGGTGATGGTGACTCACACAAAGAGGCTAGTGAATGCAAGCAAAAAGTTTTATATTATTATCCATTAGCCTTATGAGGAGCAGCTGAGTAGGGTGTGCTTGACTACCTTGAGCAAGCTTCATGAGGGAGATCTTGATAGGTTGAAGGCCAAGTACGTAGACTTGTTTTTGGAGATCATAGGACTACCACCACGATGTGGTGTGGAGTATAAGATTATGTTGTACCACCACGATGTGGTGTGGAGTATAAGATTATGTTGACCGGGGAGAGTTCATTACCGAATATAGGTCTATACTGCACATCTGTAGAGGAGTCTTAGGAGACCAAGAGGCATGTTCAGGATCTTTTGAAGACATGAGTGATTGTGCCGAGTTGTTCATCTTGCGGGTTACCAGTTTTGTTGGTGCCCAAAAAGGATGGAGGCTGGCATATGTGCATGGATTACCGGACACTTAACAAGATAACTATCAAGAATCGCTACACATTACCTCGGATTGATGATTTTATGGACCAATTGGACGGAGCGAGGTTCTTCACGAAGTTGGATTTGAAGTCTGGTTACCATCAGGTAAGGTGATAATCACATTTTATTGTAATTTTATATCCTCATTATCTATTTTATATGAATAAATATACCACTAATAATTGATTTTTATCCTTTAATTGCAGGTTAAAGAAGAATAAATCTCAAGCTCCCATCTTTCAAAAAAAACCCATTGAAGAAATGAAGAAGCCCATTGGAAAAATAATTTCCAATTTATCCAAAAGCCCAATCTAAGAAGAAGGATAAAAGCTCAAGAAATGCCAAAGCCCAAAGTTAAAATCAAAATAAATGCATGAAGAAATCAAGAAGTCCAAAAGCCCAAGCAAAAGCCCAAAATCCAAGCCCAAAAGCCAATGGAAGAAGAACTTTGCAGACAACAACAGGAGAAGGGGAGGCATCGATGCCCGCATCGATGCCTGTATCGATGCCAGCATCGATGCCTACATCGATGCCTGCATCGATACCCTGGGCAGTTTGTTACGAATCTAAGGCTGAAATTTGTTATTTTTGGATAAGATTTCAATCTAATGGCTCTCATTCACTGATGTTGACTATAAATAGGGGTAGAGAGTGAGGGGTTAGAGGTGTGAAAAATTTTGTAAACTCCTTTTGGAGAGGAGGGCTAATCTTAATTGAGAAGGCCTTCCAAAAATTGTAACTTTAGTTGCAATTAATAAATATAATTTTTCTCCTTTTTAAATTTGTTCTTTCTCCTCTTGTTGAATGATGAGGATGGAGATGAAGAGTAATTTGAAGGTTTGCATTTCTTTTCTCTTTTATTTCTTTTTAGTAATTTCTTTATTATTGCTTATTAGTTAGATTTAAATTCATGCTTGTAGTGTAGATTTACTTTCTTGTCTTTTTATTTTTTTGCACTTTAATTTGTAGAATAGATTTATTTTCTTACATTTAATTTTTGTAATATATTTTATAGTTTAGATTTTTATTTTCTTTGTAGTTAGATTTATTTCTTGTTCATAGTTTAGAATTTCCTTTTCTTTTTATTTTTGTAATTAGTTCTTTTTCTTGTTTTTATTTCTTAAAGATGTGAATTTAATTCTTGTAGGAAGTTTAGAATTATATGAAACTAGTCTAATTTCTTTTATATTATATGAATTATTCTCTTGCACTTAAAATGTTCATGTTTAGGATAATCAACTAGAGAACTAATCGGTAAAAGAAGAATTTGATAATCTATGCTTATCTTAAATGGTTTGATAGGTTATGCTTATGAATTCTAGGATTATTATCATGTTATTGTTCTTATCATGAATAGTAATTTTAACTTAGATGATAATTTGATAGGTTACACTTTCCTTAAATGGTTTAATAATCTATACTTAATAAATTTAAGTTGAAATATGATAAAAAGAGAATAGTTTATATTTTGTAATTGAAATTGGTTAGTGGATTATATTCTAGATTTCTTACCTCTTTTGAATCCTCCATCTTGACTTTCTTAAAATTTCTTTTCATTCTTAGTTTTATTTCTTGATTTTATTAATTCATATTTCTTGCCTTGTGATTTCATTTATTCTTTGATTCTTTTTTCTCTAAAATTTAATTTATTATCTCTTGCACATAAATCAAAACAACCACTCATCACAATCACACTTATTCTTTATTCCTAATTGTCACGCACAAAACATAAGAACCATTTCTAATAATCTCTTAAAATCACCTTCCTCGTGGGATCAATATCTTTTTATACTATAACTTGATAAATTATGTACTTACAATTTTGGTACATAATTATGCCTCATCATGAGGATTCGAGAGGATGACACTTGGAAGACTATATTTAAGACCAAGTAGGGCCTATTCGAGTGGTTGGTGATGCCGTTGGATTGTGCAACACTCTGGCTACTTTTATGAGACCCATGAATGATTTGTTGTGGCCCTTTATAGGGGATTTTGTGATAGTTTACCTTGATGATATCTTGGTGTACAGCAGGACCTGGGAGGAGCATCTTGTTTATGTCGAGAAGGTGTTTGAAGTGCTGCAGAACGGACAGCTGAAGCTCAATGGGAAGAAGTGCAAATTTAGGAAGGACGAGTTTGTGTATCTCGTCTTTATCGTGGGGAAGGGCCAATGGAGGATAGACCCAAGTAAGATGGTGGCGATCACGAAGTGGCCGACACCTAGGACAGTGACGGAGGTGAGAAGCTTCATTGGAGCTTGCCAGTATTTACGCAAGTTCATTCGACATTTTTCGACTTATGCAGCACCTTTGGATGGCCTTACAAAGGTGAAGGTTTAGTTCGAGTGGGGGAGGACGCATGAGCAAGCTTTTCAGTTACTAAAGAGGAAAATCTCAGAGGTACTGGTATTGGCATTACCAAATTTTTAGAGGACCTTCGAGATAGTGACTGACACTTCTAGTTATGCTATAGACGCTGTGTTGATTCAGAATGGGAAGCCAGTGGAGTACCATCTAGAGATGTTCATGGGTGCTATTCAGAACTATCCTACCTACGACAATGAGTTTTATGCACCTTATCAGGTAATCAAGCATTGACAGGTGTATTTGTTAGAAAAGGAGGTGGTTGTGCACTCAGACCATAAGCCATTGGAGTTTTTACATGCCCAGACGAAGCTGCAGCAGGCATGACACATGAAGTGAATGTCTTATTTGATAGTGTTCAACATCATCATTAGGTACAAGAAGGGGACGACGAATAAGTTAGCCGATATGTAATCTCGCCCACCCGTGAGGGCTCTCTTGATGGCGATGCACATTCATCCCTTGGTTCATTTGGAGTATGTACAGAGATACACATCCAGTAGAGACTTCAGCAATGTGTTCGAGCAGGCAAAGGCTGGTCGAAGAGGGGAGTATGAGATTGGTGAAGATGATTTATTGTATCATGGGACGTCACTTTGTATTCCGGAGGATGACGACCGATTGTAGTGGATTCGAGAAGCACATACATCACGTGTGCAAGGTCATTTTGGGATTCAGAAGATGCTTCTCAATCTACGGCACTATGTCTTTTGGCCAAAAATGTTGGAGGACATTACTAAGTATGTTGGGGGGGGGGGGGGTGTAAGCTATGTTGCATATCGAAACCTTCTAATAGGAAACATGGATTGTATATACCATTGATGGTACCTTCAAGATCGTGGGAGAGTATTTCTATGGAATTTTTAGGAGGATTGCCGACGACCAAGCGTGAACATGATTATTTGTTCGTTGTAGTGGACCGATTCCGCAAAATAGTGATCTTGATTCCTTGTAAGAAGACCATGATGGGAGCGGGTGCGGTGCAATTGTTCTTTGAGCATGTGTAGAAGTACTTTAGGTTGCTGAATTTGATTATTTCGGATCAAGATAGCCGGTTTCTCAGGCACTTTTAGGATTCTTTGTGGAGCTTGATGGACACTAGATTGAAAAGAGCACAACATTTTATCCACAAAAAGACGGACAAGCAGAGGTAGTTAATCGGACTATGGTACACATGTTGAGAGGATACAATTCCAGACATTCTAAGACTTGGGATAAGAGCTTACCATAACTTCAGTTTGCATTTAATCGGGTTATTCATGGATCTTTGGGGAAGTCATCATTTGAGTCTTGTTATGAGTTTTTACCTCCGAGTCCGTTCGATCTCATGTTTTCTAGTGAAGCTGCGGCCGAGGCAAGAAATGGAGTGAAAGATAATAAGCTTAGCGATTTCTGGAGAAGATTGTACAGATTCATGCCATGGTGGAAGTTCAGTTGAAGAAATCACAGGCTAAGTACAAGGCGAAGCATGATCAACATTGAATTCCTTGTAACTTTGGCAAATGTGATATGGTATGGCTAAAGTTGAGTAAGGAACAGCTAAAGGTAGAAAGGAAGAAGTTGAAGCCTATATGATATAGTCTGTTTCGGATTCTTAAGCAAATTGGTGACAACACTTTCAAGCTAGATCTGCTAGCTTACCTAGGAATGTATTCGGTGATCAACATCGAGTATTTAAAATTGTTTGAGTCTCCATTATTGGATGATAAAGGTGATGACAAGACAATCTTATCGTATGTTAATGACTTGTGGTTTGATAGAGAAGAACCGCTCAAAGAAGATTGCATTTTGGAATCAAATGTGACTATGATGAGACGTGGGACAAAGGAGTCATTTTTGATCAGACAACAAAGTCAGGTTCCTAGCAAAGCTAGGTGGTTCAACAGAGAAGGAGGGGCTCGCGAGTTCCCTCAGCTACAGTTCTAACTTGAACGGGATTTCAAGTTCCTAAAAGGGGAGCCATGATACAGATGTATCTTCTTCCTTGCTTCGGGAGCTTAGCGATCTTTATGGGAGCTTCAGAATAGATGATTCTCATGGTACTTTGAGAATAGAGACATAGATGAAGTCGTTGAAGGCGACAACATCAAAGAGTACATGAAAAGCTACAGGAAACACTTTGGACTTCCAGCGGTCGACCGCATGTGACGCCACAGTCGACTGCGAACATGCACAGCTTAGGAAAAGTCTCTGGACTTTTCGCGATTGACCGTGATGGGTTCTGCGGTCGACCGCCAAAACTCTGTAGGTGATTCCGATTTCAGTCATTTGCCACGATCGACTGTGATAGCTTCTGCGATCGACCGTTAAACCATGTAGTCGATTTTATGTTTCTGTCTATTGCCACGGTCGACCGCGATGGGTTTTACGGTCGACCGCGAGTCGGGCTGGGCCAGACTTTAAGTTTCTTGTTCGCTTTAGGTTTTGTGTTTGATATATATTAAAACATGAATTTTCTAGGGTTTGGGGGGAACCAGATTGTATCCAGAAATAAGATCAGAGAGATTGTTCTTTGATCTAGAGAGATTGTGAGAGAGATATTATAATCTATTATTTCTCATAATCTAGAGAAGGTATTTTCCTTCGACCAACTCAATTTTTTGTGTGTTTTCTTTTGTCTTCTACACAACCCACTCTTGATAATTCCGCGATCAAGGGTGCTCGTCCGGCGACTCATATCAACAATATTTTAAATAACATCGAACTTAAGAGTTGTCAAACAACATGAATATTGTCAAAATTTCTAAGAGAGGAATTTGGTTGTTACAATCATAGACAATAAAAAAACCAGAAAAATTAACATATTACTGTCTTTCATGATATCACCACATCTCTAACATCATTTGAAGTACAAATACTATTAAGATGATAATTAGTTGATCTAAACAGTGATACATCATAAGCGCATAATTAAGTCATAGATTGTCATATTTAATCTTCCTAATTATTTATTACTAACTGACAACAGTGATATTGTTTCAAGATGCAACAACCTACTATTTCCCCCCTGTTTTTAAAGCACAAATTACAGTAACTGCTGGAAAATAAGTACATACTAAACGTAGAGCAATAAAGCAGGGGCTTGAGATTTTACTTAAAAATTTCTTTTCTTAACATCTAAATGATTACCATGCTTTATATAGATCGTCGTTGGTGACTTTGCATTACAACCCTTCACTAAACACACATCCCTCTACAAACACAACTCTTTAAACATAAGCTTTCACCAACACGTATGAACCTTCACATAATAAACCAATAACCAATAGACAACCCTTCACATAATTATAAATCAAGTTTAATAATTTTTATAGTAACAATAACAATGTACAGCTTCGTTTGTCAACAATGCAACAAGTATGAACAGTGACCAGATTATCCAATAAGAAAACTCAGGGATGCATTGCTTGAATTAGCATTATAATCTTGCCAATATTTCAAACTGTAAGACCAGAGCAAGGGAAAACCTGTAGAATGTGGAGACATAAGACGTGACGTTTCAGATATTCGAGACTGTATATGTCTATGATCTTGAAAGCTTCTGGTTATACATAAATCAACCTAGCTAAGTTATTGTTAGGATTTGTACATGTACGAGTTAACCATATGATGAGTACTACACAACGAAAATGGAGATCAAACTGTCGGTACGGGTAAAGACTTTGCCAATGAAGACGTCAGTATTGATGAAGATGGAGATTGGAAATCAGAAGAAAGCAAAGGAGTAGATTCTGAGGCTGGAGGGATGTTGATTATTGTCCTGGCATCTCGTTTGCACACAGGGCAAAATGTTCTCCATGATGTGAGCCAGGAATCAACACAAATTGCATGGAACACTGAAAAAAAAAAATTTAAAGCACTGTGTCAATACAAAGTAGTAAATGGTTGAATAAATGAAAAGATATTTATAGAATATAAGTACGTGGTATAGCTGTAGTAACACTTAACGATCATAATTAAATAGTGGTATATCATATCCAAGAATTATGATAAGTGTATGATTCTAATAACTCATGGTTCATCAAATAAATAGTCCAAACAATATACTCTTACTTATTATTGGTTCAGGCCAATCATTTAATTTTTCAATTGAATCAAATAAATGGTGATAATTAATCCGCGATTTCTCTTGATTTGTAATTCAATATGCAAAATCAGTTGGTTCCGTTAGATTAGCTATATGTTATGTTACGTCAACTATTTCCACAGAAAGTTGTAAGATGATATCTTAAGCCCAAACCGTGAAGATCACTATTGTTCGTTCTTGTAGGTTCCTGAAAATGATTCGAAAATGATTGTTTCCCTTAACTGTTTTAGCTTTGAGAAAAGACTTTATCGCCTGGTAAGAATCTGCTTACAATTGCTCTTTCTCAAGTACAGAAGAGGAGAAGGTTGGTTCGACTTCTCATTTGTTTAACGTGGGTTCTGGGTGGCGAAAGAATGTCTCACTCGATGCTTGAGTCGAGTTTGCTTCCCGTTGACGATCGGAAAAAAATCCCTTCAATTCGAGGAGAGGATTAGCCCTCTGCTGATGGCTTTAGATCATAAGAACCGAGGTTCAGATCTCAAAGGAGCGCCTCAGAATGTGAGTGCTTGCTCTCTGTTCTCTCCAAGTTAGCCTCCCGCCCCTCGCCCCCGGTTCTTCTTCATAGATGCTTGCAACTATTTATAGGCCTCTAGCGCATAACCGACGTGCTGATCGTGGGATCAGGAGCGTAACCACCTCCTGGAATTTAGCCCACGTGGGCTGACTGAGTCTTCAAGACCATTGTAGTCGAGCTTCATTCGGTGAGACAAGCCTCGCAGCGTGGTGAGGTTTGTTAGATGAGATGAGCCTCAATGAGCAGCGAAGTTCGTCTAACAAAGCGAGCTTCACTATATGGTGCTATATGGTGAGCTTCGTCTTTGATGGTCGAGTCCAGCTATGTAGCAAGCCTTGTGGACTTCTTCTGACGAACTTCATCTTCTACAAAAGCTTTGTCTTCACTGACGAGCTTCATTTCTTAAAGGAGATTCGTCTCCTGAAAGATAAGGCATTAAGAGCCTCGTCTCTGGGTGAACTTCATCTTCAATGGCGATCTTCGTTTTTGGGTGAGCTTTTTCTTTAATGACGAAGTTTGTTTCTGAAGGAGCTTCGTCTTCAATGACGAGCTTCGTTTCTGGGCTAGCTTCATCTTCAATGGTGAGCCTCGTTTCTGGGAAAGCTTCATCTTCAATGACGAGCCTCATTTCTGGGCGAACTTCGTCTTCAATAATGATGAAGTTCGTCTTCCGGCAAGGTTCGTCTATGGATAAACTTTGCCTCCTGAAAGTGCTTCATTTTCTAGAGGAGTTTTGTCCCCAGTGACGAGCTTCAAACCTCATCTCTAATGACGAGCCTCATCTTCAATGATGAGCTTCATCTTCTAAAGGAGCTTTGTCCTCAGTGACGACCTTTGAACCTTGAACCTTGTCTCCAATGACGAGCCTCATCTTCAATGACGAGCTTCGTCTTCTAGAGGATCTTTGTTCTCGGTGATGAACTTCGAACATCGTCTCCGATGATGAGATTCATCACTATCTTGTTTCTTGGCATTTTTAGTGCCTACAAGATTCCCTTTAAAGTTTTCAGACCCAAATTGGGTATAGGTCTGGAATACTTTGACCCCTCTTGGCTATGACGAGCTTGGTTTGCATGACTAGCTTGGCCTCTTGGCGAGCTTCAATGCTCCAGGGTGAACTTCGTGGTTCTAGGCGAAGTTTGTCATTTCTGGGTGAGCCCTGACACTTCGAGATGAAGTTCAGCTATTTATTGAGTCTCGTCAATTTTTTTTGCGATCAATAACCATGACTTGGGATTTTTAGCAAACCCTCAACTATCAATGGACTTGATATGTCTTTATCAGCTGTCGTTTGAGTTGGACTAGCTATGCTTTTTCCCTTAGCATGATAAGTTGTCAAGGAGTTTTTCTTAAGCTTAATACTAAGATTTCTCCTTTATCCTTAGCCATTCAAGGCGTTAGATTAAGCATTGAGCATGACTACAACGGTTAAATCATAGTCAAGTTTGGTTGTGTTGTTTAGCGTAACAACTTAACCTAAAAATTTGAAAGCGAGACTCATCGCATAGTAGGCCTGTTATTTCAAAAAGTGATCATTTGTAGGAATGACCGGAGGTGTATGATAATATCTTTAATATAATAACAATCTCATATTTGAGTAGTGACTCATCACTTGGTAGGTTACTATTCAAGAATAAGAGGGTAGATAGGGGCACATCACCTAGTAGGTCACTATCTTAAATAAAGTCATTTGCAGGAATGACGGTGTGGAAATAATCAAGTTGTTCAGTGACATGAGAGTATTAATGAATGTGATTAGAATAGGGGCGTATCACTTGGTAGGTCATTATCTTGGACAACGTTGTAGGCGTATAAAATTGCCTACGGGTCCCTTAGCACAGCTCGACGACGTCGATTCAACGTACGAACCATCGGGCGACATATCCAGGCACGACTGTCATCCCACAACGCTGAAGCCAAGCGATATGCGACGAAGTGGACTAATGAGGCTAACGAACCGCACGCCAACAATCCATTTAGCACGCGGAATGAAGCCAACGGTTCGAGGAGTCAACGAGTCATCTAAACAAGAGCGAACTCGGATGAATCACGATCGAATCAAGATCGATTTCGGACTCGAACTCAGAAGTGGAATTACTGCCAAATTGGGAATCAAGTCAACAAATCGATTCCAGAACAAGTCAACCACAAACCGAATCACGTCGGAACCGGAAACAACGGGAAACGACGAAGCGACGGAAACCACGCCTAAGGGGGGGCTCGGCCAAAGCCGAGCCACCCATAGGTGGCTCAGCTAAGGCCGAGCCCCCCACAGGTGGCTCGGCCAAGAGCCGAGCCTCCCACAGGTAGCCGGCCCAGTTCCGTGCACGGGGCACAGTAACGAGTGCCTATAAATAGGCCAAGGGGTTCATTTGTTCAAGGGTTGGATTTTGGAGGAGGCGAAGCCCTGCAGGATTGAAATCTCAGATCTAAACAAGATTCAAACTTTAAGACTTCGAAGACTTGCTCATCCGGATCTGGTGCTCAGCGATCGACAACGCCAAATAAGGCAGGAGTTCGAGAGGACCGGATCCCAGATCTACGTGGTTTCACTCTGGATCTAAGCTTGGTTCTTAGATCCCGAGATTCGAGCGGTCGTTTCCTTGGTGAAACGATCCCTCCCGGCTATTATCTCCTTGGTGGGATAATACCCGTAATACTACGTAGATCCGACCGGATCTAGATCTCGCGGTGGTCCACGGCAAACAACCCCGGCGCAGGCAAAGAACCCACAAAAGCGAGTGACCGCAAAACAGGAGCTCGCGATTCGTTCGATAAACAAGGAAACAAAGTTGTAATCTTTCTTTTCTTTTATTTTGATTTTCATTGTAACCGGATCTTATAAAAAGACCGGATCTTTGTAACCGATAAACAGTTATTGAGATAGCAATGGAATCAATGAAAGAAGCAACGAATTTTCCCGCGAACAATCTGGCGACCACAGTGGGAGCCACCAATCTCGCCGACGAGATCGTTGCGTCGCAGCCGCGGATCCTGATCCCGGTCGAGGAGGAGGTCGAGTACGAATTCGACCAACAAAAGTTCGAGGAGTATCTGTCATCCTCGTCCGGATCTACCTCCCCTCGCAAGTCCAAGAAGTTCTCCCCCAGGAGAAAAATTCGTTGGTACGAAGATGTTGAAGACACCAACGAAGATCTCGCCCCGCTGAATGCCGAAGTCGCATTGGGTGAGATCCCTCCAATTTCCAACCAGGTCGGATCTACTCTGGCCAACCCTTCTGCCGCAGGGGGCGTAGTGACTCTCTTGAAGAGAGCCCGCCAAAGGCAACGACAACGCCTTGCGAAACAATTCGCAAAGGCCATGGAATCTGTTGACGGAGTTCGCTACAGGGCGGATCTGAAGAACAGAAGAGGTAAACGGCCTCAACGACCGATGAATGGTAACTCCTCCAAGCCGCCGACGGACGAATGGATCCGCGTCAAACGAAACCGATCAACGCTGGAGGAGCGCATTCGCAAGCGCCGCGCACTATCAGCGCAGGCACGGGCTCAAATTGAAGAAGCCCGTAGAAGGCTGCAGAAGGAGGTGGCAAAGAAACCGCCCCCCAACCCGCCAAGTATGGAGGCCGAAATCTGAAACGGCGATTCAGGTTAAGGCACAATCGTTACAGCCTTCGAAGCAGGTTCAATCTCTGGTGAGCCAACTCAAATCGCCGATGATCCCTACAATTGCTCCGGGAGATCCTGCGGAACCATCCCGAAGAAGGAGGTCAATTTTGGAACGCCTCGGTCCAATCCCCGATGAAAGAGGCAAAGCTCCAATTCAAGATCGTTTGGGCCCGATGAGAGAGCCCCGAACGACTCAACATGCTGGGGGTCGCTATCACTCTCAGCATGACAAGGAGTTCAAGGCTACTGCGCGTGCCAATTTGCGCATCGAAGTCCAGAAGCTCGTCGAAGATTCACGCCCACAAAGGCGCGTTTCGAGACGCGTAACCTTTGAAAGCCCAAAGAAGGCAATTCGCCCCCAGAAGGAAACGTTGTCGTCTGATGACGATAACGTTATACTTGGGAAATCATGCCAACACGCGATAGGTTGTTCCGACTTTCATACGGACGAGCTGTACTATTATGCTGGGGGTACGAACAGAGCCAGAAAGAGAAGTCCTCGTAGGCTCGAGACTCAGTGCCCCTGTTCCAAACTCATTCGGGCAGTATTGTCTCAGTGTAATTGCATTAAGACGGTCCCCAAAAGGGTTTCGGTGTTCGAAAGGCTCAGCACTGAGACGCCAAAGCCAAGGCCTAGGCGTTTCCGACGAAGGAGAGCGGTGGTTGAAGATGGAGAATTTCCAAGCGTCACCGCTAACATGACCAACAAGGGGACATTGGCACGGGATGATCTCGACTCGATTCTGAATGCATCTCGGCATCTAACCCGTTTGCAGTCTGGAGCCATCTCACGAAGAACGTATGAGAGGGTTCGGATAAAACCACCTTCAGAAGATGAGGAATCGGATGCTTGCTCTGCGGTTGCATCTGACAACACTGTATCCAGCGAAGGAGAACCCCACGAGTCATTCATGATAAGCGCAGAACAAGTGGCCAAGATGCTCGAAGAAGCCATGGCCAAACAACAGGAGAGCTTCAGGCTCGAGATGCAGATGGCCATGCAGACTATGAAAGAGATGCATGACCAACAAATCCAGGCATTGAGGAACCAACAAGGTGAATCAAGTCGTCGTAACCAGAACAATCTGGAAGATGAGGACACAGGTGCAAATGAAACTCATAATGCCAATGACCCTCCCATCAACGCAGGGGGTGGTAATGAGGATGCCAACGAAGACACAAGTGAAAACTTGAAGATCAAAAGCCTCGAGAGCAAAATCAATACCTTGATGTCCGCTCAAGAGGTGAAAAAAACGGGCATTCCTTGTCCATACCCAAGGGAGTGGGATTCAATCCCCTATGCGGCGAAGTTTAGTCTAATCAACTTCACGCCGTTCGATGGGAAAGGTTCCCCCACTCAGCATTTGATTTATTTCAAATTGCACCTGGGTGTTATCTCCGGCAATGAGCCTCTGATGGTGCGGTCATTCGTTGGCACTCTTCGCGGAGCCGCCTTCGATTGGTACCGCCGCCTCAAGCCAGGTAGCATGAGCAGCTGGGACGATATGGAGACCATGTTCCTCACCAACTTCTTCGACGATGACACCGAGATATCCATCGGAACGTTGCTCGACGAGAAACAAAAGGACGGGGAGTTAGTCGAAACCTTCGTCAAAAGGTTCCGGAACAAAGCGTTAAATTGCCGGGACCCGATCACGGAGGAGTTCATTCTCCAGACCTGCCACAACAATCTTTCGTTGGATGTGTTGGAAGCAATGGGAACAGCGCCGTCCAACACATGGAAAGACTTGAAGGTCAGAGGGGAACAAGCTGAACGCTTCCTCCGAAGGAAGAAGGCCGAGAGGAGTCAATCGACGACTAATCCTCCAAACTCAAACTTTGCCTCCCGTGGTAAGGGTAAAACACCTGCAACAGCTATTGATGCCAATCAAACGTCACAACAGCAGTCCCGGAGATAACATAAAACTTAGGATCAGAGGCCTCAAAAAGAGTACTCCTTCAAGGACGAAGATGTTCCAACCATCTTCAAATCCCTCCTTGACAATAACAAGATCAAGCTCCCACCGATCACGAATCAGGAGGAAGCTGACAACACTGCGGATCCGAAGCACTGCGCATACCACAGGAGGATCCTTCATCCCACCAAGGCCTGCTTTACTCTAAAGAACAGTATCCAGACCTTGGTTGAAGCCGACGTCATAACGCTGGAGTAAGCCAGTCAAGAATGGCGAAACTCCAGTGGGTACACGAGTATAAACTGTATCCCAAAACTCCGACCGGTATAAGAGTATAAACTGCTTCCTGAAACTCCGAAAAATATAAGAGTATAAACTGCTTCTTTAAACTCCGACCGGTATAAGAGTATAAACTGCTTCCTGACACTCCGAAGAGTATATGAGTATAAACTACTTCTCAATCCTCCGACTGATATAAGAGGTTAAACTGCTCCCAGATACTCCAATAGGTATAAGAGTCTAAACTATTTCCTTTCTTCCACGGGAAGTTCCTGGAGAATTTTATACGTAATATTCTTAAGGATAACCCGATCATACAAGCCAATACAATGATAAACCCAGTTTCGTAAGAAAAGCTAGGGGTGGATAATTCAGGTAACGGGAAGTTCCCGGAAGAATGTTAAATATAATATTCTTAGGGATAACCCGATCATTATGAATAAAGTGATAAACACTAAACACTCTTGAAATCACTGACGAATTGTCAGAACCCCGTTTTTGTTAAGTCTTTATCACTTAACATCAGAAACCCCCTTTGAGTAATTTGTACGAACCAACATCTTACAGTGATTTGTACTCTTACTCTCCTTTTTCGCTTGGTCAAACCTTCCTACAGTTAGGACCAAAACCGAATTTCCCTCTCGATTCCTTCAATGAACGAGAGGCCCACAAATCGAACGATCAAACCTTCCTACAGTTAGGATCGTCTCAAACCTCCCGCTTGGTCAAACCTTCCTACAGTTAGGACCAAAACCAAATTCCCCTCTCGATTCCTTCAATGAACGAGAGGCCCACAAATCGAACGATCAAACCTTCCTACAGTTAGGATCGTCTCAAACCTCCCGCTTGGTCAAACCTTCCTATAGTTAGGACCAAAACCAAATTCCCCTCTCGATTCCTTCAATGAACGAGAGGCCCACAAATCGAACGATCAAACCTCCCTACAGTTAGGATCGTCTCAAACCTCCCGCTTGGTCAAACCTTCCTACAGTTAGGGCCAAAATCAAAATCCCCTCTCGATGCCTTCAATGAACGAGAGGCCCACAAATCAAGCAGTTAGGATCACCTCAAACTCCCGCTTGGTCAAACCTTCCTACAGTTAGGACCAAAACCACAATTCACTCTCGATAAACAAGAAATTCATCTTTAGTTCGATAATCAAACCTTCCGACAGTTAGGGTTATCCGAATCTCTTCGATTCTCGGAGTGGAGATCCCACTCTTAGTTTCACTTTTTCGGATTCTGGGGGTGAAGATCCCACCTCGAGTCTCCTTTTCAAATTGGGAATAGAATATAAAATTCTTCCTTCCCCACACCAACCTTTTCCAAGAGTTTATCAATCTTGGATTCATCCTAGGTATTTTATCCCGAAACCTAAGCAGGGATAAGTCTGCGCCTAACACGCGCTGCCGGTTTAGTCTTTTTTCCGCAGAAAAAGACACCAGAGTTCGTTTCTGGGGTATTTTATCCTGAAACCTAAGCAAGGATAAGTCCGCGCCTAACACGCGCTGTCGGTTAGTTCTTGACCGTTAAAAAGAACATCCGTCCGCATATTCAACATTGTGGCAGGTTGTTATTAATAACACCGAAATCCATGCCTTACACGCATGGGGAATTTCATCCTGAATCCTAAGAAAGGATAAGTCGACGCCTAACACGCGTCACCGGTTTAGTCTTTTTCCGATTGAAAAAGACACCAGAGTTCAATTCTGGGGTATTTTATCCCGAAGCCTAAGTAGGGATAAGTCAGCGCCTCACACGCGTCGCCGGGTAGCCTATTCCCGTAACAATGGCGAAGTCTATGTATTCGACATCATAGCACGAAGTCTCAGAGAATTCAATCTCCGAGCACAACGTTACATGGGAACGGATTTAAACAATCCGCATGCTAGCCCGACTCAAACGGTAGTCGGTGAAGGCTAATCAAATCCGTTTAAGGCTGGGGGTTAGCCAAAAATCCTAAAGTCAACGCCTAACACGCGTCGCCGGGTAGCCTATTCCTGTAACAAATGGTAAAGTCTATGTATTCAACATCATAGCACAAAGTCTAAAGGAGTTCATTCCTTTAGCACAACGTCACATGCGGAACGGATTTAATCAATCCGCATGTAAGCCCGATTCAAACGGTAATCAGTAAGAGCACGTCAAATCCGTTGAAGGCTGAGGATTTGCCAAAAATCCTAAGTCAACGTCTCATACACGTTGCTGTTTAGTCTTTTCACAGGAGAAAGACGAAGTCTACGTATTCAATATCATAGCACTAAAAGGGTTAACTCTTTTAGCTTAACGTTACATGTGGAACGGATTTAGACAATCCGCATGCTAGCCCGACTCAAACGGTAGTCGGTAAAGGCTCATCAAATCCGTTGATGGCTGGGAATTTACCAAAAATTCTATAAGTTCGAGTCATTGACGCATCAATTCTATGGATTGGTCTCATGACTCGAGTATCCGCCACGCTCCAATACCTTAAGAGCTTAAACTGTGTATACTCTAGCAGACGTACGAGTATAAACTGTGTCAAACGTCAAACAGCGCATTACAATGAAGCCTGGACGCCGGACAACGCGTTGTAAATGAAGATTCAACGCCGTCAATCGATGATCAGTTCTATGTTGAAGCAACCAACTCGAGCTAAAAAGTCAAGAAATCAAGAATCGGTTTCAAGTTCAAAGTTCCAACAGACGGTCAGACAACAAATGCAGCACCGGAATCCTTACAGAAATTCGACAAAGCACCGAATAACCTGGAGGACTGAAGGAATCAAGAACAGAAGCCACTCTATCCCGTCATCACCGATTAAATGATGGGACAATCGCATCCAAAGTATTCCAGACTCTTCTATAAAAGAACGAGGCTAAAATACTTTGGAGGGGGTATCTGTAGGCGTATAAAATTGCCTACGGGTCCTTTAGCACAGCTCGACGACGTCGATTCAACGTACGAACCATCGGGCGATATATCCAGGCACGACTGTCATCCCACAACGCCGAAGCCAAGCGATATGCGACGAAGTGGACTAACGAGGCTAACGAACCGCACGCCAACAATCCATTTAGCACGCGGAATGAAGCCAACGGTTCGAGGAGTCAACGAGTCATCTAAACAAGAACGAACTCGGATGAATCACGATCGAATCAAGATCGATTTCGGACTCGAACTCAGAAGTGGAATTACTGCCAAATTGGGAATCAAGTCAACAAATCGATTCCAGAACAAGTCAACCACAAACCGAATCACGTCGGAACCGGAAACAACGGGAAACGACGAAGCGACGGAAACCACGCCTAAGGGGGGGCTCGGCCAAAGCCGAGCCACCCATAGGTGGCTCGGCTAAGGCCGAGCCACCTGTGGGTGGCTCGGCCAAGAGCCGAGCCTCCCACAGGTGGCCGGCCCAGTTCCGTGCACGGGGCACAGTAACGAGTGCCTATAAATAGGCCAATGGGTTCATTTGTTCAAGGGTTGGATTTTGGAGGAGGCGAAGCCCTGCAGGATTGAAATCTCAGATCTAAACAAGATTCAAACTTTAAGACTTCGAAGACTTGCTCATCCGGATCTGGTGCTCAGCGATCGACAACGCCAAATAAGGCAGGAGTTCGAGAGGACCGGATCCCAGATCTACGTGGTTTCACTCTGGATCTAAGCTTGGTTCTTAGATCCCGAGATTCGAGCGGTCGTTTCCTTGGTGAAACGATCCCTCCCGGCTATTATCTCCTTGGTGGGATAATACCCGTAATACTGTGTAGATCCGACCGGATCTAGATCTCGCGGTGGTCCACGGCAAACAACCCTGGCGCAGGCAAAGAACCCACAAAAGCGAGTGACCGCAAAACAGGAGCTCGCGATTCGTTCGATAAACAAGGAAACAAAGTTGTAATCTTTCTTTTCTTTTATTTTGATTTTCATTGTAACCGGATCTTATAAAAAGACCGGATCTTTGTAACCGATAAACAGTTATTGAGATAGCAATGGAATCAATGAAAGAAGCAACGAATTTTCCCGCGAACAAACGTCACTTGCAAGAATGACGGTATGGAAATAATCAAGTTGTTCACTGACATGGAAGTATAATGACTGTGATTAAAATAGAGGCACATCACATGGTAAGCCACTATCTTGAACAACGTCACTTGCAGGAATGACGGTGTGAAAATAATCAAGGTGTTTAGTGATATAAGAGTATAACGACTGTGATTGGAATAGAGGCACATCACATGGTAGGCCACTATCTTGAACAATGTCACTTGCAGGAATAACAGTTATGGAAATAATCAAGTCATTTAGTGACATGGGAGTATAACAACTGTGATTGAAATAAAGGCATATCACATAGTAGACCACTATCTTGGACAACGACACTTGCATGAGTAACGATTGTGAAAACAATTAAGTCGTTTAGTGACATGGGAGTATAATGACTGTGATTGGAATAGAGATACATCACATTGTAGGCCATTATCTTCGATCGCTCTAAGGAGATAGAACATTCGAAAAAGATCATATAGTGAATCATCGCATGGTAGATCACTATCATGATTGGGTGACTAGTAGGGGCTTATTGCATGGTAGGCCACTACTTGACAGAGTTATTTTCAATGGAGGTTCAAGAGTTGACTATCAGAGGTAATTGTTAACATGATAGTTTGTTATGGACCTACCTTCCTGTTGAAGAGGATTAGTGGGAGAATCCAGTGAGAGATTGAACTATTAGATAACATGATAGTTTTGTGTGAACCTGCCATCCTGTTGAAGAGGATTGGTGGGAGAATTTGGAAAGATTTAACTATCAGAGGTAATCATTAACGTGATAGTTTTTTTGTGGACTCCCTATCCTGTTGAAGAGGATTGGTGGGTGAGTTTGAAGGAAGACAAGGAATGAAATCTTTACCTTGGTTAACCTCGTGGGGGTCGAAATAGCATTTTTTAGTCTTAACAACACTGAGGACCACATTCCTCGATGTTGTTAAGGTCAAGTATCGTTACTGTATATATGGTGTTTGAACCTGCAGCATTGTTGAGATATGGAATGATCTCTTTTTCTTTTGCATGGGCATAGTAGTCTTCATTAATCGTGAACACCTTTGCGGGGAAGCAGCCGAAGTATAAGAAGTCTATGGGTAGTATTTCTTTAGAAATTTACCATTGATAGACATCATGATCTTATTGCCATCTTGATTGATTAGGAGATATGCTCCATTTGAGTAGACTATTTCTACTATAAATGGTCTTTCCTATTTCGGTTTGAACTTACATTTCTTTTCGGAGTTCAAAATCATCGGGCATCGAACGACGAGAACCAGGTCACCTTCCTTGAAAATATAGTGTTTGACTTTCTTATCAAACGCTTTGAAGATTCGAGCGTAGTAAAGCTCGATATGTTGTTGAGCTTGTAATCGCTTTTCATCTAGTGCTTCAAGTTCTTCAAGGTGTCGGTGATGACTTTCTTCAGTTGTCATATCGGTTGCAAGCGTTATTCGAAGGGATGGAATTTGAACTTCCAATGGCAAGACGGTTTCACATCCGTATACCAAGGAATATGGCATAGCATCTGTTGGTGTACAAATCATCGTACGATATGCCCATAAGCTTTGACCCAACTTCTTATTCCAGTCTTGTTTGCTTGTGGAGACTAACTTGGTGAGAATCTTGATGATGGTCTTATTGACAGCTTCTGCCTGTCCATTCACAGTAGGGTTATAAGCTATTGATACTAAGTTTCTGATTCTAAACTTGACGCCATACCTGTATATGATGTGATGTTTGATGAATTTGATCACATCACTTGTTTTGACTTCTCTCAATGGGATTGCTTCGGTCCATTTGGAAAAGTAATTAGTTATCGCTAGGATGAAGTGATGTCCTTTCGCAGAAGGAGGGGAAATTAGGCCAATAATGTCCATACCATATGTTTCAAATGGCCCTAAAATGGCTGAGGGATGTAGATGCTTCGACGGTTGATGCATGTAGTTAGCATGTATTTAGCAGGTGTGACATTATTTGGCATATGTAATGGCGTCGCTGATCATCTTTGGCCACTAGTAGCCAAGTCTATGTAGTCGGTCCCACAGTTTAGGTCCTAGCTGGTGAGCTCCACAAATACCACCATGGGCCTCTTTTTAAGGGCTTCTTCTGCTTCTTTATTAGACAAGCTGCGAAGCAACAATCCATTGTATGATCTCATGGACAAGGTTTGTGACAAGGAATCGTAGTAGAATCTTGACGCTCGTCTGTGGATAGATTCTCTTACTTTGATATCTTTAGACAGTAAACCGTATAAGACATAATCTATAATTGGGAATCACTAATCCCTAGGTTCGAACATCTTGGACTCTTCATCTATCGTGTTGACTTGAAATGCATATTTCGGTCAGAAAAGTTATCTTCTAGCTACAGTGATTCACTGAGTGGTTACTTCGGGCAGAGCTAGTATAGCTGCGAGTGATGCCAGGACATTAGCATATGTATTCTTGAAGCAAGGTGCAAAATCAATGTAGAATCCTTCGAAAGAATTGGCCAATGTAATGGCCGCTTCGTGGTAAGGGACTAGATCTTCATGTCAGACTTTAAACTTCTCTTTTAGTTGGTTAATGACTAGCTTTGAATCACCATACGCTTTTAGGTACTTTACACCCAACCTCTTTGCCAAGTCAAGACCAATGAGCAAAGCATTATACTCAGCTATGTTGTTAGAACATGGCTCCGTCAGAGAGAAAGCTCGAGGTAACACATGGTTTTACAAAGAAACCAAGACTACCCCCACTCCTAGGATGAGATTCATGCGGCTCTTCAGCATCTAACCTCTTAAACATGTTTTCAACTTGTTCTCCCTGATCAAGTCTTTCCATGAACGAGCTTTAACAACACCCATTTAGGATAATATGTTGATGCAGAGATTGTTCCAGCACATCTCGATGAGAGTGGCCTCCGAGACCTAACCACGAGAATGCATCGATCAGTTCATGAATCTCTTAACAAAGTTACTAACGGACTTTTTCTTCTTTTGCTTCTTAGCTAGAAGAGTAGCCATAGATACTTCCATGTCGTTATCGAAGAACCTAGCCATGAAGAGCCTTTCCATGTCCTTCCAACATTTGATGGACCTAGGCTCGAATCTAAGGAACCATTCAAAAGCAACCCCCTTGAGGGTACCAATGAACAGTCAAGTCATAATGAGATCATTTCTCACTATATGCCCAGTTTGTGTCTGAAAGTGATAAATATGCTAGGTAGGAAAGCCCTTGCCATCGAACTGTAGGAGGCTAAGTGG
The DNA here is from genome assembly GCA_022839385.1 of Asparagus kiusianus. NCBI lineage: Eukaryota > Viridiplantae > Streptophyta > Magnoliopsida > Asparagales > Asparagaceae > Asparagus > Asparagus kiusianus. The sequence continues at coordinate 426,392 of BQKN01064424.1, read as the reverse complement.
TTTGAACTTTAGAGGATAAGGAACAACGTCCCATTTAGCAGGGTACGGTCTAATCACCCCCAGATCTTTGAAATTTATTTGAAGCTTCAAAGCATCAAGTTGCTTCTGAAAATCATCCAACTTATGGTCTCAGTCTTTCTTGCGAGGCTTGGATTCATGTTCTTATGATTTAGAATAAGCCTTCAGAGCTTCCTCTTCATCACCCCCCGTGTCTGTGTCGTCTTGGTTTGGAAAGCTAGATCCCCAAGTTTCAGGTGAATGTCGTAGATATCCTGATCCTGAGGCTTTGCTAAGACCTTTCTTCTTCTTCTTCTCCTCCTCCTTTTACTTAACAAGCTTGTCTATCGTCTCTCTCATGAGCATGATAGTCTCCTGTTGTTAGAGAAGAGTAACTTGCTGCTCCTCTAGTCTTTTTGCCAAGTCCTCTACAATTCCGGCTATATGAACATTCGCACGTTCACTTTGATCAATGCTAGATGCTTGGGAAGTGACAATAGCTGAGTTGTCAAGCTCCTTGTCAGCATTGTTAAAGATGTACGCTCAACGTTGGTAATCCAATGGAGTTACTGAGCCAGTACGGGTGCGGGTATATCGGAAGACACCCTCCTCTTCAATAAGCAACCCCCTCAGCCCCGGAGAGAACTCGGGATCAGAGGAGTCAGAATAGTGAGTTGGGCATTTGCCTTTTACCCCGCTAGCCATATTGACTGTAACTCTAGCGGGTTCATTTTTAGGAGTTTGTCTCCTGAGACGAAAGCGTCTTCTTTTGGATGACAGAGCTTCCAGTAGTTCAGATAACTACTCAAAGACAGAGCTTCTGGACGTCTTTGTCGAACCTTGACTTGGCAACTTAAAGGTGACCCAGTAGTGGGGTGAGAGGCTCATCATTTTGATGCACCTCAGTTTTGCCAGCCTCAATAGCGGGGAGACGCACTTGTTGTCTTGGACGAGCCTCATGTTGAAAACGAGGCTCGTCATCTGAGCGCACTTGGACGCTTGGGCATTGATGGTGAGCTTCGCATTGTGAGTGGAGTTCGTCATTTTAACTCACCTCAGATGGGAGAGTCTCGACTGACTTGTGAGCCTTAACCATGTCGTCTCGTGGTCGATAATAGAAGCCATCCAGAGACATTAAGGCGTGAGCTTCACAGTGAGCCTGATTCTGGCATCGACGACGTCTTGCCCTCTTTGACAACCAATGAGTAGCGGGCTCCGTAGCAATTAGAGTTTGCTTGGATTGCTTGACGATCCATTGCTTAGCCTGACGGCTAAGTTTTGGAGACTCGCGATTCAAAGGCGAAGATCTCTCCTTGAGGCAAACTCGAGTTGAGTTGTCAGAAGTCGAATTGGCTAGAGCCCTGTAATAGACTTTATGGCACTTGCTTGCTTGGGACTTGGAGTATGAGAGGAGAGGAGCTCCTTGTACTTAGACTGGTCAAACTCGATGATGAGAATCTCGATGTTGGTTCCCATGGCGATCTTGTCCGACTATGCCATGATCATTTCATTAGAGAAAATGAGCACTCCTACTATGATCGCCATCTTCTGTAGGGTCCCCAAAAAGATTTGAAAACGATTTCCCTTAACTGTTTTAGCTTTAAGAAAAATTCTATCGCCTGGTAAGAATCTGTTTACAATCGCTCTTTCTCAAGTACAAAAGAGAAGAAGGTTGGTTCGACTTCTTCTTTGTTTAACATGAGTTCTAGGTGGCAAAAGGATGTCTCATTCGATGCTTGACTCGAGCTTGCTTCTCGTTAATGATCGGAACAAAATCCATTCAATTCGAGAAGAGGATTTAGCCTCTGTTGATCGCTTTTAATCATAAGAATCGAGGTTCGGATCTCAAAGGAGAGCCTCAGAATGTGAGTGCTTGCTCTCTGTTCTCTCCAAGTTAGTCTCTCCCTCCCTTTTTCTTCATAGCTGCTTGCGACTATTTATAAGCCTCTAGCGCATAACTGACACGCTAATCGTGGGATCAAGAGCGTAACCGCCTCCTAGAATTTAGCCCACGTGGGTTGATTGAGTCTTCAAGACCATTATAGTTGAGCTTCATTCGGTGAGACGAGCCTCACTACGTGGCGAGGTTCGTTAGATGAGACGAGCCTTAATACGCAGCGAGGTTCGTCTAACAAAGCGAGTTTCGCTATATGGTGAGCTTCGTCTTTGATGGTTGAGTCTAGCTGCGTAACAAGCCTTGTGGACTTCTTCGATGAACTTCGTCTTCACAAAAGCTTTGTCTTCACTGACGAGCTTCGTTTCCTGAAGGAGCTTCTTCACCTGAAGGATAAGGCGTTGAGAGCCTCGTCTCTAGGCGAACTTCGTCTTCAATGGTTAACTTCGTTTTTAGGCGAGCTTTTTCTTCAATGACGAAGTTAATTTCTGAAGGAGCTTTGTCTTCAATGACGAGCTTCGTTTCTGGGCGAACTTCTTCTTCAATGACGAACCTCGTTTTTGGGTGAACTTCGTCTTCAATGACGAGCCTCGTTTCTGGGCGAACTTCATCTTCAATAATGACGAAGTTCATCTTCTGAGGGGTGAGGCGCTGGTTGGCGAGGTTCGTCTATGGATGACTTCGCCTCCTGAAAGGGCTTCATTTCTTAGAGGATTTTTGTCCCCAATGACGAGCTTCGATGCTCGTCTCCAATGACGAACCTCGTCTTCAATGATGAGCTTCATCTTCTAAAGGAGCTTTGTCCCCAGTGACGACCTTTGAACCTTGTCTCCAATGATGGGCCTCATCTTCAATGACGAGCTTCGACTTCTAGAGGAGCTTTTTCCCTAGTGACGACCTTCGAACCTCGTCTTCTAGAGGACCTTCAAACATCATCTCCAATGACGAGCTTCGTCACTATCTTGTTTCTTTCCATTTTTTACTGCCTACAGTTGCTGAGTTAGAGATCAATCTTTGCTTGGATTTATTGAAAATCCACCAAAATTATCTTAAGGTGTCTCCTTAAATATTGCTCTAGTTCCCTTTCCATTTACTCTTTCCTGTGCCTAACATCCGATGTTGCATTATGATTTGTCTTATAGTACCACACCGATGCTTCCCTATGCTTAATCAGAAAAAGACCGGCAATTTCATACGCTGTGGGAGTTTTTTCTTTTGAAATAGTCAAATGTTGCAGGAGTTTGTTTTATCTAATTTCATTAGTAAGCCTGAAAGTGGGTTCACGTTGCTCACTCGACCTAGATTTGACCCACTTTTGCCTTGTGCCAAATCATAAATTTAGATCTGTTGTTTGCGCATAGGTATAAAATAACCTGAAAGGCGCTGAAACTGCAACTAGCAGGCTCTAACTTCAAATTTGGAACCAATCCAACAAAACTTAACAAATCCGAAGACCCAATAAAGATTAGTTTAAAAATATAGTTTAATGTTCAATAATATGAATCCTACTAGATCTATTTCGAACCCTACCTACAAATACCTTAGCCTAATCCAGCCTGTTTAATGAATGGCTGTGTATGATCAAAATCTTCGAGTTGGTGCTATGTAGGTCTGGATCCAGGCAATTCCAGATGCAGCCATGTAGTCATCAAAATGACATAGAAGAAGCCAGCACTCACCATTGCCAAATCCAAATGATAGCCCCTTTGACAAAAAACAGGCAATACGTAACACACAACCTTATGAAGTTTTATCTACTTGAGGCAGCTACCAAAATAATCCATTCATATATCAGTATCAAGGTTTATCCTGTTGGTTGTATCATGTCATCTTGTGCATTTTCATACACTATTGATGTGGAGTTAACAGGATACAAAATCAATAAAGCAGGCATAATTTACCACTAGCATCATCAATACGGATGGCACAGACGCAGTTTATCCTAAGCAACTTGTAGATGAGCTTATGTTATATGTAGTTTAATTACGTATTCATAGTAGAATTGTTGTATATATGGTTCCCTCTTAGTGCAAATTTTCAAGACTTCGCTTACAAGCGTAGCGAAAAAAGAAGAAAAATTGAAGGGAATAGTGTCAGTTAGCAATTGTAAACCATAGACCAGGAAAGCGAAGCATGTTCTTAAACGACTCTAGTACCTACATGTCGAGCATATCTCAATATAGAAAAAGAATAACCTGTGATTCATCTTTGAAATGAAAAAAGAAGAAGAAGAAAGTACAGATAATGGAGCGATAATTCTGTTCCAAGATCAGGGGTCAAAGTGTTAACAAAAAAAGCTAGCGTTAGTGGCAACAAGCAGCTAACCCCCTATAGTAAGGTGGGTGTATTTGCGATTCACCTTTAAAACGTAAAACAAAAAAAAGTGAAAAACTAAAATTAAAGATCTTATGTTTCATATGAAGGCAATAGATAGTAAATAACTGCTGTTATGGACAAGAGACATACTGTGGTGGCATGGTAGAATTCTAAGCTTTTCTCCTGTACTATAGTCTTCGAGGCAAATAGCACATGCACTTGAAGTACAATTGTCCTCCAAAACATTTGTGAATCTCATACTCTGCATCGCTTTCACCAAACTACGACTCATTCCATGAAACTCTTGGACTCGAGAAACTATAAACCTCTCATGTATTATGTTGCGCCCATGCAAACATGTAGCCATCCCAACAACAACGGCAAGTAGTGCTAAGAAAGAAACAACCTTTATAGACAATGGGCGGTTTTCAGAGTTGGATAAGATCCATGTCTCAACATCGGAACGATCTATGTATTCCTTCAACATTTTGCCTGAGGCTTTTGATATAAAGACAGAGTGTATTTTGATGCCATCTGGGGTTCCTCTCACTGAATAGTTCCACAATGAAATAATTGAATTAGTATCCGTAGGTATCAGAAAGCAAAGGCTGGCTGTATCTAATAGAAAAGGAAATTAAACCTAAACCTCAAAAAATTCTATTATTGATGTGTAAGTCAAAAATCCCAGGTCTTATATGTAATAACAAGTCAAATTTATAATTGAATGAGTGTAAGTAGGACATCACTTTAAAATAGAGTAACTAGAAATTGCAGAATGCTGGCAGACAACAAATCAGCCTCCCCGCAAAGCAGAGGTAAGGTTGCGTGCATCCGATCATTCCCAAAGCCCATAATAATGGGAGCCTTGTGCACTGGGCAACCCTTTTGGTAGACAAAAAATAGGAACTCAATGAAGAGAATACAAAAAAATTGACGAAAAACAGTTTTGGACTTTCAGCGGTCGACCGCGAGTGGTGTGACGGTCGACCGCTAACATGCACGCAAGCTAGAAAAGTCTCTGGACTTTTCGCGATCGACCGCAAGTGGTGTGGCGGTTGACCGCCCAAACCCTGTAGTGATATTGAGTTTCTGTCGTTGGATCCGGTCGACCGCACGTGACTCTGCGGTCGACCGCAAGTTGGGCTGGGCCTGAATTTGGTTTCCTGTTCGCATTGGATTTGTGTTTTGATATATATATCAAAACACTCATTTCTAGGGTTATGAGAGGAGAGTTCAAACAGAGATTTTTGATTGTACTGAGCATATTGAGAGGGAGAACTTGTGAGCAAGTTGAGAGATTTGGTTTAGGAGCTGTGTGAGTGATTTTGTTAGATTATAACCCCTTTGTACTCTCCTTGATTTAGTGGAATCTCCCATCCTCTCCCCGTGAACGTAGGAAAATTATCGAACCACGTATATCTCTGTGTTTGGTTTGATTTATCGTATTTGGATTGAATTGTGCTCTTGTGTGGTTAATCCTCTTCTCCCGTGATCACAGCTTCGTTCGGTGCGCGAGCACGCTTCTGCATAGGCGCGTAACAATTGGTATCAGAGTTCAGATTTGAAATCTAGGGTTTTGGATTAGGTGGAGGAAGATTCGGTTTGGAAGCTTGGTTCTTGGAGTTCTAGGCTTCAGTGGAGATAAGGTTTGAAGTTGCCGTTGAAGATCTCGCTTTCCTCGTGTGGCTAGGAGTTCTATTTGGAATCCAATTTAGGATTCAGTTGGATAATTCCTCAATTCTTTCAAAGTTAGAATCTTTCTTTACAATGTAAAGTTTGTGATTATAGGTGAAGAAGTTGGTGAAAGCAGCAAGATGACGGGTATAGTTCAAGTTGAGTTTCAGAACACTAAGATTAGTGTGGTGAAGTATGACGGCAAGATCAATTTTGGTTTGTGTATGAGCGATGTTCAGGATGCGCTTAATGCTCAGAATTTGGAGGAGACCATCATGGTCCATTAGAGGCCACCAAAATATGAAGAGGCGATATGAAAAAAGATGAATAGGAATGCTTATGGGATGATCAAGTCTTGTTTAGAACATGAGCTGAAATATGATGTGATTGGGGTGATGTCTGCAATGAAGATGTGGAAAATTCTCAACAACAAGTACCTTACGAAGAGTGTTGAGAACAGATTGCACTTGCTGCATAGGTTATTCAGATTTCAGATGTCCAGGGATACCTCACTAGCATTTCATATGAACAACTATACTAAGTTGTTGTCAGACTTGGCCAATGTGGATGAAAAGATATCGGATGAGTACAAAGCTATTATTCTTTTGGGCTCCTTACCAGATGAGGAATATGATACCTTCGTACTTACATTGTTGAACGGGAGATCTTATATCACTTATAGTGAAATGACTAACATTTTAATGAATTATGATTTGAGGAGGAAGGATAATGAGACTTCCTACGCTAGTACTTCAGGAGAGATCTTGTCTACGAGGGGAAGAAGCCCATATCCGAAATGTGGCAATAGAGACCGATCAAAGTCAAGAGGCCATCACCAGCTAGGAAAAAACCAATGTACATTCTGTAAGGAGCAAGGACATTAGAAGAGAGACTGTCCAAAGATCAAGGAAAAGGAGAATAGCAAGAAGAAGGGCCCGAAGATCAATAAGATGAATATTGTGAAAGACGATAATTCCAATGATTCGAGCTTTTCTCTATTGATTACTTCGAAGGTGAACCACTTGGATGTATCAGATTGGATGCTTGGTTCTGATGCTACTTATCATGTGACTCCTAGGCAAAATTGATTTTTATCATTTGAGAGACTCGATGGGGGTGTTGTTGTCATGGGAAATGATCAATCCTATAGTATTTGTGGGATAAGTACTATGAGGATTTGGATGCACGATGGAGTAGTTCATAAATTGAAGGAGGTGAGGTTTATTCCTCAGTTGAAGAAGAATCTTATCTCAGTTGGAGCTATGGAGGCAAAGGGATTCAAGATGACCTTTGAGGATGCTGTAGCAAAGGTTACTAAGGGAACTTTGGTGGTGATGAAGGAAGTCTGCAGTTAAAAATTATATTATCTGAAGGGGAGCACCGAGATTGGTCATGTTACTTTAGTTATTTCAGAGGTGGATATTAGCAGACTTTAGTATTACAGATTGGGGCACATAGGAGAGAAGTCACTACAGGCGCTGTGCAAGCAGGGGCTATTGAAGGGGGCTAAGAGTGGAAAGGTTGAGTTATGTGAGCACTATATACTTGTCAAGAAGACGGAGGTGAAGTTCGGGACTGTAATTCATAGGACGAGGGGCATCCTGGACTACGTGCACACAGACGTTTAGGGTCCCATCAAGACTGCATCATTTGGTGGTCGATATTGGTTCGTTACGTTCGTTGATGACTATTCTAAATATTATTTGGTGGACACCATAGCGAAGAATCCTAGATATATTTGTGGAGTGGAAGAAGAGGTTAGAATTACAGACTGGGAAAAAGATCAAGACGTTGTGATCCGATAACGGTGGTGAATACACATCAGACCCTTTCAGCAGCTATGTCGAGATAAGGGCATAGAGAAACACTTCACAGTTAGTCATATACCGTAGCAGAATAGCATGACAGAGAGGTTAAATTGGTCTTTACTAGAGAAGATCCAATGTTTGTTGGTACATAGTGGTTTGGAGAAGATCATTGGGCTGAGGCACTTTCATATGTGAGCCACCTCATTAACAGACTGTCTTCATCTGCGATTAAGAGGAATACCCCTTTGGAGATGTGGTCGGGAGAGCCAACATACAATTATGACCAGCTCAAGGTATTTGGGTGTCCTGCATACTATCATGTGAAAACTAATAAGTTAGAACCTCGAACTAGGAAGGCCATATTTGTAGGATTCAAGTGCGGTGTTAAGAGATATAAGCTTTGGGATCCAGTTAATAGGAAGATTGTGCTGAGTAGAGACGTCACATTCGATGAGGCTTCTATCTTGAAGCTTTCCAACTCTCATCAGGTGGAGAGCGGCTCGACAGAGGAGATATCACAGGTGGTAGAGATCGATACAGCTCTATATTATCCAGATAGTACAATATCCATTAGAGTGCCAACTGAGGTGACGCCAGGCGAACACGGTGACAATGAGGAGGATACGGGTACAGTTGTACAGGATCAAGGACCGACGACTCAGGTTCAGGATTCTATTATGGTTCAGAGATAGAGGAGAGACATACGGATGCTAGCATGGTATACCGACACATTAGTTACATATGCACTTCCGATGGAGAATATCGATGAGTTGTGCCTACTACATTCAGAGAGGACAAGCAGAGTTCGGAGGTTGATTCGTGGCAGGTGGCTATGCAGGAGGAGATGGACTTTCTTCACAAGAACGATACATGAGAGCTTGTTGAGCATCCAAAGGGGCGGAAGGCAATTGGTTGCAAGTGGGTATACACGAAGAATATGAGCATTGAGGGCACTCCATTGAGGTTCAAGGCTAGGTTGGTTGTGAAGGACTATGCACAAGAGGAAGCTATTGATTATAATGAGGTTTTCTCTCCGGTAGTGAAGCATTCTTCGATTAAGTTTTACTAGCTTTAGTGGTACAGTATGGATTAGAGTTAGATCAGTTAGATATGAAGATGATATTTCTTCATGGTGATCTTGATGAAGAAATATATATGACTCATCCATTAGGATTCCGAGCTATAGGGAAGGAAAACCTGATTTGCAGGTTTAAGAAATCGCTATACGATTTAAAGTAGTCTCCTCGACAGTGGTATAGGCGATTCAATAGTTTTATGCTTGGTTATTCATATACTCGAAGCCAGTTTGATCCTTACGTGTATTTTCGTAAGTTGAAAGGAGGTGCGTACATCTATTTGTTGCTCTATGTTGATGACATGTTGGTTGCCTCTATTTCCAGATCTTCTATAGATGAGTTGAAGGCACAACTTTCAAAGGAGTTTGAGATGAAGGATTTGGGTGAGGTTAAGTGCATTTTGGAGATAGGAATCGGTAAAGACAAAGAAAAGGACAAAATTTGTTTGACACGGGTAGCTTATTTGAAGAAGGTTCTACAGCGATTTCACGTTAGCATGGATACGTAAACAGTTAGTGTACCTTTGGGAGCCCATTTGAAACGTTTAGCTGACCTCTTACCGAAAATAGTTGAAAATCGAGAGTTGATGTCGAGACTCCATATGCGAGCGCGGTTGGGAGCTTGATGTACGCGATGGGATGTACGAGGCCAGATTTGTCACAGGTGGTGAGCATGATTTCAAGATACATGCACGATCCAAGAGTGAGTCATTGGGACGCCGTGAGATGGATTTTGAGGTACATTCGAGGTACGCTCAATGTTGGTTTGGTTTATGAACGGGATACTACAGGTGGGCAGTTGTGCATTGGATATGTTGATTCGGATTATACCGGGGATTTGGATAAGCATCGGTCTACTACGGGAGATATGTTCACTTTGACCCGTGCGCCGATGTGTTAGAGATGCACCTTACAGTCTACGGTGGCTTTGTTTACGATGGAGGCAGAGTATATGACGATTATGGAGGATGTGAAGGAGGTTATTTGGCTTCGAGAGCTTTTGGAGGAATTTGGTATATCGTAGCGGTCTGTCACTATTCATCATGATAGCATGAGTGCTATCTATTTGGCGAAGAATCAGGTTTTTCATGCGAGGACGAAACACATTGATGTTCGTTATCACTTCGTTCAGGATGTTCTTAAAAATAATGATGTGAAGATTGTGAAGGTCCACACGAAGGATAATCTGACGGATATGCTCACTAAGGTGGTTCATAGCAACAAGTTTGATCATTGTCGAAACTTGTTGCACATTTGTGATTGTTGAGACTGTTAACGGCCATTTGGATGAACTACGTGCGACTTAATCCCTTAGGAGAAGGGGTACGTAGGTAACCATATTGGTGCAGCCGATTTTGAAGAGATGACGCATTGGTGCTCCTTGTTTGATGTCGGCTCAGTTTTTAAAAAACTTCACCGAGGTGAAGAATTGAAGAGAATATAGGAAAATTAATAGAAAACAACTTTGGACTTCCAGCGGTTGACCGCGAGTGGCGTGACGGTCGATCACAAACATGCACGCAAGCTAGAAAAGTCTCTGGACTTTTCGCGGTCGACCGCGAGTAGCGTGGCGGTCGACCGGCCAAACCTTTAAGTTTTTATAGTTGGATCTGGTCGACCGCACGTAGCTCTGCGGTCGACCGCAAGTCGGGCTGGGCCTGAATTTGGTTTTCTGTTCACATTGGGTTTGTGTTTTGATATATATTAAAACACACATCTCTAGGGTTATGAGAGGAGAGTTCAAACAGAGCTTTTAGATTGTACTAAGCATATTGAGAGGGAGAACTTGTGAGCAAGTTAAGAGATTTGGTTTAGGAATTGTGTGAGTGATTTTGTGAGATTGTAACCTCTTTGTACTCTCCTTGATTTAGTGGAATCTCACATCCTCTCCTCGTGGATGTAGGCAAATTGCCGAACCACGTATATCTATGTGTTTGGTTTGATTTGTCGTATTTGGATTGAATTGTGCTCTTGTGTGGTTGGTCCTCTTCTCCCGTGATCACAGATTCGTTCAGTGTGCGAGCACGCTTCTGCATAGGTGCGCAATACTCAAGACATCCTATTATAGATCAGAAACAGTCATAACGAGTCTAGTCGCCATTACTTTTAACTAT